>BOPN01002563.1:160000-162500 GCA_017312705.2 Penaeus japonicus
TGATGGAGTCTCTTGTTTATTCGCTGAATTTATTTTGGGGAAGGAAGCATTTCTGTTTACTTAGAAAGACCTGTTTCTCACTGATGTTTCTTTACTTTCACTTTTGATAGACACGGTTAGCTATTATCCGGTTTCCCATTTTAAATAGCAAAAAAACAACTTTCATAGACTAACAGAAGGATTTTGTTTTCCATTTGTTAATCACAGTTGTATTGATATTATTTGAAGCACTTTTACTTCATGTGCCAAAGTGCCAAATTGTATTTTATCCATCTTTAGTTTTCTTGAATAACAACCACAGCTGAATGCCTGGTGATGCCACTGTCTCAACCCTAAGCCTATTTTTGATTTGCTTGTGTGCAATTATTGCTACTGTTTTAATTAATACCTTCTCGACATTCCTATGACTTTCGAGAAAAAGGTATGCGCAATTATATCTATCTTTGATGTTCATTTTGCATACCTGGGATACCAGGTGTACTAACAAACACCTCTTAAATGACCTACATTTAGCCACAAATATCATAAACGTTTTTAATTCTGGGAGCAGCCTTGGATAGACTATGCTCAACATAAGGAACTACTCAAGGCACCACAGAGTTCCGATACCGTAGCTCTAGCCACTAAAGTTTGAAGACTTCCAGATTCACAGAAAGGGTGAATTTTAAAGCAAAGTTTATTGTATTTTATTTGATCGTCCAACCATTTAGATCTAGACTGTTTATGTCCCAGTTATCTGACATTTGAGATGCATTTGAAGGGCACCTTTGGAAGGTCCTTAGAGAGCACCACTGGCTGTACCCTGTCTGCAAGTCCATTCTGACGAGGAATCTACAGCTGCACAAGGACGATTTGAAGGACTTCTTATGTTGAGGGTTAGGCAGCGATATCTCGCCACCATCCTCGTCAGATATATTGTTGACTGCCCCCAGCCGCTGGGGTAGTCAAGCTAGGCTGCTCAGGTGCTGGTCCTGAGCTCGGATCAATGGGGAGGGTAAGCTGTAGAAAGGACATCTGCTTGTAAAAAGTCTTGTCATGGATCATGAGGCTTTTCAAGGCAGGGAATTACAAAGTTTCCGTACCGACGACTTTCCTCACTGGGAATAAAGCCAGAGGAAACTCCAAGAATGATTTAAGCCACACAATCTTCGACGTCGTATCTGTTTATCATAATTAAACTATTTCGGTCTGGAGACCCATGGTAACGCATTTCATAGCCTAGTTTCTGCTCTGTTAGGGTAAATCTCTGAATCCGGTGCCTTGCTTTGAGAGTTCCTGTCCAAGGGTTCAGGCGAACATGGTGAAGAGCTTCCTTGATTTCAGTTCAGCTCCTGAGGTATTCCAAAAAGCACAAATGATGTGCTTTACCGAGGCAGGAGTAAGTCAATAGTTACTGGTTGCTGTACCACTGAAGTACCCTCTGGTGAGAGATAGGATAGAATAATGGCCCCAGCATCAGCCCTGGATTAGAACAGCATAAACATGTGCGTACGGGAAACCACAGACTACCGTTACCATAGGTGGAGCAACTGAACCTTAAAGAATTTCTGATTCATGAAAAGGGCCAAACGGCGTATACAAAAAAAAAAAAAAAAAAAAAAAAAAAAAATTTATTTGTGCCAGGGGGTATTAGAGGAGGACTTCAGAACTTCAGAATTCAGACCTGGAGGTAGATATCGCAAGCAATCTCGTTTCTCAATCATTCTGTTTTATTTGCTTTCTGACATTATATCAACGCAACAGAGCGTTTTGTCATTCGCCAAAGAGCTTTCTAATCTTAGAAAGTAACGCTCTTTTCCGAACGGATTGAAGTGGACACCGGTAGTCAACAGAAAGACTGCATTTTATCTAGTAAAATCCTGGCACTTAGAGCAGTCTAAACAAAGCCGTTGAATAGCCCTCATTTCTACGTTTTTTTTCAGTTGTTAATAGTCACTCTAACCCCGGGTCGATTTTCTTAAAAAAAAAAAAAAAAAGACAAAAGTTGCATCTTAGTCTAAAACAGCGATTCGCTCTCTGAGTGTTTCCGTTATTATTGTTTCTGGTATATACAATTCTAATACTGATTCATGTTATTGATATATCAGCATTAATACTTGTTTTATGTTGTAATCATCATGAATAATGCTATTATGATCATCATTAATTTTGATGTTATCATTACTATTTTTTTATTATCATTATTACCATTGCTATGTAATGATAATGATTATGAATAGGATAATGTTAAAGATTTTTGCATTAATGGTTGTGCTGATAATGATAATAATTATGTAAGTTTCGGGTTGTTATTAGCATCAGTTATCGTTGACAATATCTTATGATGATCATTAATTTTATCATTATCATGATAAAATGTTACTACTGCTACTGCTACCACTTTTACGGCCCTAAATGCTGTTAAATGATCATCATCAATATGTATCGTTATTATCATTGTCATTATCATCGTTCTTATCATCATCGCCACCATTATCGTGATTATCATCATTATTATTGT
>BOPN01002563.1:180000-185000 GCA_017312705.2 Penaeus japonicus
ACACTATCTCGGTTCTAGTGTGAAAAGCAAACATCGACAAATATTAATCCTTCCCTGAACGAGAATCTTGCAAGATATCAGATTAAAGTTTGAAAAATTACCTTTTCTTATTCAATTTAATGTTTTTACCGGTATCTGAACTTTTCTTTGGCTGCGAGAAAACGTGATACTAGGCACAGCTCGAGGTCATCAAGTGCCCCTTTTTGGCCTTATCTTTCTCACAATGAGTAATATTTTATCTTGTCTTTGTTGAAGATTGTATTGTATATTGTTTATCTACTTACTACAGAACTACCTCAACCTCTGTTAACATGAAATGCTTTCAGTGGTCTTTTTTAGTGTTAATGAAATTAAGGCCTACTTCAAAATATTCAGTATATCAAAACTGGTGATGGATCGCCTTTCTTAATATTTCGTAAACGTTTCATGAGTAACTTTTTTCCGATTCACATATCCTGTCTTTAGGAAAATTAGAAATCAGTGAGAAATCAAGGCATGTCTGCTAGCAGCTAGTAAAATCAGGAATTGCCTGCACCAAGCATTTGAATAACGGTACTCTCATCTCTCTCATTAGGTCCTGCTTAAAGAGTCAATTCTTTCGAAAGAGAAAACCTGCTTCTCTTTAATAGTTAGCTTTAGTTACTTTCATTCGGTCTTAAAGCAGATAACATTCCCCCTTTTATTACGCAAAAAATCTTTCCCTCACCAACTCTATTGTACACAATTTGAGACACTTATCCTTGTCTCTTGTAGGTATTGGTCTTGTGTATCAAGCACACTTTTTAAGTCTTTTTTTTCGTTCTTTGTTTGGAAAACGGATGGGGATCATAGTCCCATTGGCATGTGTATCTATTTTATTTGTCCGTACTAAGCTCGTTGCCTGTGTCTTTAGTCCAGAAATCTGGACGTAACATTATATCGTGTACCAGGCTGCACTTTGGGGTCAGATTAGCTATACGGTTAAATGTGCGTTTGTATTTGTTTGCCTGTGTATCTGTGTGTATGTGTATGTTTGTTTTCGGGCAGGATTGTGCCTTTTCGTCGTGCATGAGTGTTTGATCATGATTCTTATCGCTCCTTATCTGGCATGCAACGGCCGTGCAATGGTGCATGATGTATGTAATAGGGCGGCGAAATTGGCCGAGGGAGACTGGGAGGCGTGTCCAATTTTATGGGCGTTTTTAGTGTGTGTGTGTGTGTGTGTGTGTGTGTGTGTGTGTGTGTGTGTGTGTGTGTGTGCGTGTGCGTGTGCGTGTGCGTGTGCGTGTGAAACTGTACGTTTATTTATTCGTGAGTCTGCATGTGATAATTTACATATTGATCCAATGGCATGATGACTTTATTAAGAGTTAACGCTAATGAATATACAATATACTAATGAAATGATAATCATGATGGTAATGATGATTGTTTTTATTATCATTATGATTATTACTATCATAATTAATATTGTTGTTATTATGATTATTAATATTATTATCATAATCAATATTATTGTTATTGATTTTTGTTATTGTTAATTATTGTGATCAATATTATTGATATCATTAATGGTATTGATATCATTAATATTTGTAATTTTCATTATCATTATCATTATAATTATTATTATTTTTCATTATTATCATTTTCATTATTATCATTATTATCATCGTTATTTTTATCATCTACATTATTGTCATTATTGTTTTATTATCATTATTTTTATTATTATTATCATCATTATCATCATCATCACTATTGTCATAATCAATACTATTATTGAAATTATTATTATATTGTCATTATCATAATTTTATCATCTTTATTATAATTAATATTACTAGTATCATTATAATTATTGTCATGTTTAGGTGAATCTGATAAATGATAATAGTAGTAGTAGGTAAAATGTTAAAATCAAGATAATGATTCTCGCCATGGTTATCATTACCATTACTAGACATGAACTGCCATTAATAGATAAGGGTATAACTTCTTGGTATATAAAGAACAAATACCCTTAGCTTAAAAACAAACAGAAACACACACACACACACACACACACACACACACACACCCCCACCCACACACACACACACACACCCACACACCCGCACCCACACCCACACCCACAATTTTATATTTGACCGTTATTTTTTCTTTCTGACATTTCTGACAGTATACCACCCTCCCCCCCACCTTACCTCTCTTCCTCCCTCCACCTCCCCCACCCCCTACCCCCCACCCCTCAATAGACAGACAGTGTACTAACACCTCCCCCCCTCTTCTGTATTCAAGCAGGTTCGATACACAGGCTACAGGGATCGACCCATGGAGGAGAGAAGGCAGAGGTTTCAAGCGGGAGTCAGAGAAGGACACACGGAAGTGGTGAGTGGATGGAAAGGTCTTCTGTTTTGAGTGTGTGGGTGTGTGTGGGTGGGTGGGTGGGTGTGTGGGTGTGTGTTTATGTGGGTGTGTGGGTGGGTGGGTGGGTGAGTGTTTGTGTGTGTGTTGGAAGGTTTGTGTGTACGTGTGTGTGTGTGTGTGTGTGTGTGTGTGTGTGTGTGTGTGTGTGTGTGTGTGTGTGTGTGTGTGTGTGTGTGTGTGTGTGTGTGTGTGTGTGAGGATGCAGAGTGTGTGTGTGTGTCTTTTTTCTGTGTGTGAATGGGCGTGTACATGTATGTTTCAGTCTGGCAGTGTTAGTGCATTATCAGCTGTGCGGAAGTTGTTGTTATAGCGTTACAAAATGGCGGAAGTGCGAATAGGTGGTAACAGAAGCACCTGCTGTGTACTTGTACGTGAGAGAGAGAGAGAGAGAGAGAGAGAGAGAGAGAGAGAGAGAGAGAGAACTAGAAGTAGGAGGAAGTTCAAGAGTTGCAACAACAGCTGTCGTCTGTGTTCTTGTTCTTGTTCTTCTGGGTCATTGTTATTCCTGTTTTCCCGCTTCTTCTTGTTCTTCACATTATCATTATTATTATTATCATATATCGCCATCTTCTTCATCTCAGATCTTTTCTGTTTTTTAGCTGTTCCTTTTCGTCTTCTCCTTCCTGTCATTCCACCTGTCCTGCCTCCTTCTTCCTTCCTTTCCCTTCCCTCCCCTCCTCACCCCTCCTCTCCTCTCCTCTCCCATTCCCCATTCCTTCTCTCCCTCTCCTCCTTCTCCCTCTTCTTGTTCCTTCCTCTGCTCCTCCTCCTCCCTTTCCCTTCTTTCCCCTTCCCTCCCTTCCCTTCCTCCTCTTCCTCCTCTACGTTCCTCCCCCCCCCCCAATAGAATATCCTACCCGCGCTCCGCCCAAAAAAGAGACTACAGGTATAAAACGATTTCCTGTTTGCATAATACAAGCGCCAATTTGACCATTATCCTTTAAATGAACAAGTGCACGAACAGACCTTGGCTATTCCCTGATTGCATAATGGAATATCATTTTTTCCCAACGATGGCGAACTGTTTCCTTGATTATACGGTGGCGAAAGTGATGGCGGGAAGTTGGCATACGAGAACGCGGAATCTTGAATCCATTCTATCCTGGTGAAAAGTCGGGGAAGGAAGGTGCACGAGAACGCGGAATCTTGAATCCATTATAGCGTTCTTGGTAAAGGAAAATGTACGAGAACGCGGAATCTTGAATCCATTATAGCGTTCTTGATAAAGGAAAATGTATGAGAACGCGGAATCTTGAATCCATTATAGCGTTCTTGGTAAAGGAAAATGTATGAGAACGCGGAATCTTGAATCCATTATAGCGTTCTTGATAAAGGAAAATGTATGAGAACGCGGAATCTTGAATCCATTATAGCGTTCTTGATAAAGGAAAATGTACGAGAACGCGGAATCTTGAATCCATTTTAGCTTTCTTGGTAAAAGTCAGTATACAAGAACGCCGAATCATGAATCCATTTTAGCTTTCTTGGTAAAAAGTGGAGGGAAATCCAGGCTATTTTAGAGAGGAAAAGGCGTGTTCGGAGTGTATATGTTTATGGTGTGTAGCAGGGTGTGTATGGATGTGTATGTCTTTATCTGTAAGAATGTATTTTGTGTTCGCCTCTTCGTTTGTCTGTATAGGCGCATGTAAATCGTTTATGTGTGTTTGCTTGTTTGTTTGTTTGTTTGTATATATCTATTTCCCCACGTTTGTAATACTCTGTGTGCGTATGTATGTGGTTATGTGTGTGTGTGTGTGTGTAAAGAAATACAGTTTCTGTTTTTCTTTTGTTTTAATCAGCTGTATGGCTTTGTTGACTCTTTATAGAATATATAAATAGTACTAGGAAAAAAATATTAATGATGACAGTGATGACAATTTTGGAATAATGATTCTTCGTTATTATTGTTAGAGGAAGAATTATACAAAATTTATCATTATTATTTCGCTCATTTTCCATTGCAATGCGCAATAGGAACCTAAGCACCATTGAATTACAAACAAACAAGAAAAAAACACACAATCAGATGCAAACCAACCAACCAAAGAAAGACAACAACAACAACAATACCATGCAAGTCAAACCACAAACGTTTGCCACCCCCCCCCCCCTACCCCATAAAGTCGCACCCCGTCTCACCGAAACCCCTTAAACACAGTCAAGGTTGCGAGGCGAATTGTGCAACAAGAATAATTCCATGGCAGACTCGTGGTGTTGGCGCGACATGGCTGCGTGTGGTAGGAGTGGTTGTGTGTGGTAGCAGTGGTGTACAGGTTCCTGGGATTAGTGGGGTGCACCGCCATCTTTTTGCGGCAGCGGTGGTATACCGACGATGGCTCAGGTTTCCAGGATTAGCTGCTGGCTTGGCTTGGCTCACTCCGCCATGGCTTACTCTGGCTCCGTGGCTCTCCGGTTGCCGCCCGCCCCGTGGCGTGGCGTGGGCGGCTTTGGATTGGAGAGGCTCTGTACGTGCAGCGATTGTGTGCGCGTGTCTGTCTGTCTGTCTGTTTGTCTGGCTGGCTCGGTCTTTATGTTGGATTGGGGCTCTTTGGCTCAAGGGGCTGGGTGTGTCTGTCTGTCTGTCTGTCTTA
>BOPN01002563.1:192500-197500 GCA_017312705.2 Penaeus japonicus
AGGGGTGGTATAAGAGGGGGAGGGGAGGAAATAGAAGGTGAGAGGTGGTGAAGAAGAAGAAAGAAAACGCGAAGAAAAGGAATAAGGAGAAAGAAAAAGAGGAAAGTAAAACAGAAAAAAAGAGAAGAATGAAGTAGCTAAGGAGGAGGAGGAAGAAAGGGAGGAGAGGGGGGGCGGGGAAGGGGGGGAGGAGTTGTCAGGGCAATTTTTCAAATGGTTTTAAGACTTTATTTAGGGCCTTTGCGGTCAAGGGACAGGGGCAAGTGGGAGGGGAAGGGGAGGGACAGGAGGAGGGGTGGGGAGGGGGGAAGAAAGGAATAAGTCACCGTAAGTCAGGCGGAACTGATGACGTAACCATGGACATACACCCAAATACACACGCACACGCTAACACGCACACACACACACACACACACACACGATACTGACATACAGACACGAAATACCACAAACAGGCAATAAGGGCTTTATACTCACAGCCAGACACGAAGTAAACATACAGACATCAGCCAGGCACTCAAAGCCAGACACAGTGAAACATAATATACAGACAGACATGAAAGAGTCATACAGACACACATACAGACATCCGGTCAAATATGATAAACAAAACAAAACATAAACAGTCAGACACGAAAGATACAAACAGACAGTTCCGATAAAACATAAACATGAACACAGGCAGATAAAAAAAACATAGACAGTTAAAAAACAACCCCAGACACATACAGGCACATAAACATGATTATACATAAAACACAGACAGGCAACAAAACATAAACAGAACCAAAACAAGAAAAACAAATAAAAACAAAGACACCTACACACAACTAAAACACACACACACACAACCCAACTAAAAAGAGCCACACACACACACACACACACACACACACACACACACACACACACACACACACACACACACACACACACACACACACACACACAGACACACACAGACATCCCGTCAGCCACGGAAAGAGCGCGGCGGAGGGCGAGAGCCGGAGCAGGCAGCGGTCGGCCGGTTCTCTCCGCCCGCCGCCGCCGTCACCGCCGCCGCTAGGTTAAGACGCAACCGGATTTTCGAGCCGAGTTTATGGCTTTATTGTCGGGATCGCTCTGGGATTTTTTTTCTTCTTCTATTCATTGCTATTACTTTTTTTTTTAATTTTTCAATTTAGTTTTTTCCTTTTCTTTTATTTTTTTTATTATTATTTTTTTCATTTGTTCTTTTCTATTTCTTTTTCTTTTTGTTGAAATATACATTTTCGGCATTTTTTATTCAGATTTTCTTTCTCACACTCAGTTATCTATTTTTTTGTCTTTTCTTCATATATATATATATATATATATATGTATACATATATATATGTATGTATGTATATATATACATATATATCTCTTTTGTGCCTTTCTTTTTCTTAATTTTCTTTTTTTTTTATTCTTTTTTTTCTCCCCTTTTACAACGGCGAGAAAACCTGTAACTTGTTAATGACTGGTTTGGTCAGCCATAGCCGCTGTAAGGGGGGGGGGGGGTATGAGAGGGTATGGGGGGAGAGTTGAGAAAGAGGAGGGCGGGGGAGGGGGGGTAAGGGAGGGAGTGGTTTTGAGGTTGGGAGGCTGGGGGGTGGGGGGTTTATTGCTTTATTGTCACTGCGGTTGTGCCCTGCTCGCCACACACACACACGCACATGCGAACACGACCACACACACACACACACACACACACACACACACACACACACACACACACACACACACACACATCTTGATTTAACGTTCATCATTAAATTAATCCATGACAACAATCAAATCAGGGTCATTGTATCACCTCCACCCCCTCAACCTTCCCCTCCCCTCTCCCTCCCTCTTCCCACCCCTACCCCACCTCTCACCGCCTCCTCTTTTCAACCCTTTCCCTCGCCTCCAACCTCACTTTTCACACCCTCGATCTCATCTTACGACAAGCCACGCCCATTCCGCCCTCATCGCATACCTACCATCTCATCTCGTCATCTCACCCCCACACCCTCATTATCTCACCCCTCCCCCACCCCCCCCCCCCTCATTATATCACACCGCCTCATCTCACCTCAACTCCACACCACATCTTCTCATCCCACACACCCCACACTCCACCCCCATACCCCCACCCCCTCTCCCCCTCCCACATCCCACACTCCACCCCCACACCCCACACTCCACCCCCCCTCCACACACCCCACACTCCACCCCCATACCCCCATACCCCCCATATACCATATCTCCTCATCACTAATCTCTCAACTTTTCTCTCCCCCCCCTCCTCCTCCTCCACCTACAGGTCCACCTCCGATCTCCCTTCATCATGAACGGCGTCTGCGTCAGGTGGAGAGGCTACGTGGACCTCGAGCGTCTCGATGGCGTCGGATGCCTCGAGTTCGACGAAGAATCTGCTGCTGTGAGTGGGCGCTTTTGGATGTTTTTATTTTTTTTGAGGGGGGTGTAGGGGGGGATGGGTGGGTGGGTGTGGATGGGGGGTGGGTGTGGGTGTGTGTGTGAGTGTGTAGGTAGGGGGTGTGGGATGGGTGTGTGCGTGTGTTCGGATGGGTGTGCGTGTGTGGGGGATGGGGGTGTGGTTATGTGGATGGGTGTGTGTGTGTAGATGTGTGTGTGGGTGTGGATGTGTGTGTGTAGATGTGTGTGTACGTGTGTGTGTGTGTGTGCGTGTAGATATGTATCTTAAAAATGTACTCACTGTATCATTCCGTATCTTGTTTACCTTCTTACTGTATTTCCCTATATCTCATTAATCTTGTTAACGTAACTTTCTGTACCTAACTTACCTCGTAAACGTACCACTCTGTACCATGCTTACCTAGTTAACGTACCACACAAATCTCACTTATCTTGTATACCGTACTATCTCTATCTAATTAATCTCATTTATCGTGTTTAGCGTATCATACCGTATCTAACCGCCCCCTCCCCCCTCCCCCTCCCCTCCCCCTCTGTCTACAGGAAGAGGATCGGATCCTTCGAGAAGAGATCGAAAAGTACAAAGCTCGGCTGCGGGAATTCGAAGAGAAGCAACGCGCCTTCAGAGTCCCGACGACAAGCCACGCCCACTCCGCCCACACCCACCCTCACGCCCACGCGCACCCCCACGCCCACACCGAGCAGGCCAACATTCAAGTGCGCTAGCAGGTGAATTTTTTTTATTTTATTTTGATCTTTTATTTATCTGTTTTTGTTAATTTGTTTTGTTTTGTTATCTCGTTTATTTATTTATTATTTATCTATTATTTTTTCTTGGGGGGATGTTTTTGGTTTTCTTGTTTTTTTACGCTTGGTTGCTTTTTGAGTTGTGTTTGGTTCTCTCTCTCTTTCTCTTCCTTTCTTTCTCTTATTCATTTTTTTCTTTCTGTTTCTCGGTTTCCCTCCTTTTTTTCCATTCTCTCTCTCTGTCTCTCTGCCTCTCTCTCTCTCTTTTTCTTTCTTTTCCTTTCTCTTTTTCTCCCTCTCTCTCTCTGTCTCTCTCTCCCTCCCTCTCTCTCTCTCTCTCTCTCTCTCTCTCTCTCTCTCTCTCTCTCTCTCTCTCTCTCTCTCTCTCTCTCTCTCTCTCTCTCTCTCTCTCTCTCTCTATCTATCTATCTTTCTCTTTCTTTTTCTCTCTCCTTTTCTCCCTCTCTCTCTCTCTCTCTCTCTCTCTCTCTGTCTCTCCCTCCCTCTCTCTCTCTCTCTCTCTCTCTCTCTCTCTCTCTCTCTCTCTCTCTCTCTCTCTCTCTCTCTCTCTATCTATCTATCTTTCTCTTTCTTTTTCTCTCTCCTTTTCTCCCTCTCTCCCTTTCTCTCTCTCTCCCTCTCTCTGTCTGTCTCTCCCTCCCTCTCTCTCTCTCTCTCTCTCTCTCTCTCTCTCTCTCTCTCTCTCTCTCTCTCTCTCTCTCTCTCTCTCTCTCTCTCTCTCTCTCTCTCTCTCCTCTCTCTCTCTCTATCTATCCCTCCCATAGTTTTGTTTTGTTGAATATTTTATCATTAGAATAACCCTTATCTATTATAATTTGATATGGTTTAGATAATTGAAAGAAATGATAATATGCCATACACTGCCCCCCCCCTTCCTGAAAAAATGTAAAATGTCATAAACTCAGTCAGTAAAATAAAGTCAACATTAATTAACGTTTTTCTTTCTTTCTCTCTTTCTCTCTTCCAGATTCTCAACCTTCTGCATCGCAAAAGTTGATTTCGAGACAACTGAAAGAAAGGTCGATGTCAGAGGAAATTTACCAGACATACATACCAGTGTTTTCAGTGATGTCTGCGTGTATATATTTATAATTTGCGTGTGTCAGTGCGTGTATGCTTTCTCAACATTTTATTTTTTTATTTTTTTTATTTTTTATTTATTCATTTTTTTTGGCATGTGTGTTTACGTGCTTGGCCTCTCCCTTGTTTTGTGCATGACGACGGACGAAGAAGAAAGTATTGACCAATCACCGGGGTCGATACACGGTGTAGCTCCGCCCACCTTGTCTCTGAATGGATGCTAAGGACGATGACGTCATGGAAATTCCAGCCAATCAGGAAGAACAGATCTCCTCTACAAGAGCCAGTTCGAAGTCTGAATGCAAGATAACTGTGAAAATAGTGACGAAATTACTATTGTGAATGTGATAGCGTGAATTAAGAGTGACGATATTATTTCCCTGTACAGTACATGCGCACGTGTTTTTTCACAATGATGTACAACGGCGAGGTATATCGAGTGAAATACCGATATACCTTCACCTTTTATTTCCAAACACGTTGAAGACTCGATCTATACACAGGTGTTAGAAGCTCATCTAACAAGAGTCCTGAACATTAGTCTAACACAGGCCATAGCGAGCGGTCCTACTAAGACTAAAATACATGCTGGTCTAACACAGGCTGTGGTTAAATATGTAATATAGGCCCATTTTAGCTGAACCCGCCTGAACCAATTGTGTGTGTGTGTGTGTGTGTGTGTGTGTGTGTGT
>BOPN01002563.1:202500-203628 GCA_017312705.2 Penaeus japonicus
GATGCTGTATCTCCCTTTGATCTCGTTCCCTTCCCCGCCCCCCCTCTTTCGCATCACACTCACATATTGCGTCCTCTTCTCTCTCTCTCTCTCGGTCTCTCTCTCTCTCTCTCTCTCTCTCTCTCTCTCTCTCTCTCTCTCTCTCTCTCTCTCTCTCTCTCTCTCTCTCTCTCTCTCTCTCTCTCTCTCTCTCTCTCTCTCTCTCTCTCTCTCTCTCTCTCTCTCTCTCTCTCTCTCTCTCTCTCTCTCTCTCTCTCTCTCTCTCTCTCTCTCTCTTTCTTTCTTTCTTTCTTTCTTTTATCTCCCCCTCTCTCTTCCTCTCTCTCCCTCCCCTTCTCTCCATTTACCTCTCTAACCAGCAACTATTAATATCATATATGTCTTACTTTCCACCATCATATTTGGCATCGTTAACAGACGTCAACAGCCATCAGTGACAACATCATCAGTGACAACACTCGCTTTGTAAACTTCTTTTCTTGGCATCGTATGTACATCTCTGCAAAGGCGCTGACATCACTTTGTTTACTACGGTTGGCAACACGACTTTCTATGTGGCTGACTGACAACTCCATATTCCTATCAATCGATTGACAACATCATTTTCGTATTAAAAACTTTCCTATTAACAGCAAATTCTGACAACACATATTTCCCTACACAACAACTATGACAACAAAATAACGAGTGACAACACCATTTCCCAGCAATAACGAGGACTGACAACACCATTTTCCCAACAACAACCAGCTCTGACAACAGCATTTTCCCAACAAGTAACGAGGACTGACAACACTGTTTTCCCAACAATAGCGAGGACTGACAACACTATTTTCCCAACAACCAACTCTGGCAACACCATTTTCCCAACAATAATGAGGACTGACAACACCATTTTCCCAACAACAACCAGCTCTGACAACACCATTTCCTACGAGCCCCCTAACTAAAAGCAGCGTGTCTACATTGATTCCTGACCAGTCTCATATCCCCCCCTTCTCTCTTTCCCTCTTCACCCCCCCCCCTTCCTCTCTTTCTCTTGCCTTCCTCCCTTCCTCCTCCTCTTTTTTCCCTCCTCCTCCCCCTCTCTTCCGCATCCTCTTCCTGCTCCTCCTCCTACTCTTTTTT
>BOPN01002564.1:0-2500 GCA_017312705.2 Penaeus japonicus
GTGTGTGTGTGTGTGTGTGTGTGTGTGTGTGTGTGTGTGTGTGTATATATATATATATATATGTGTGTGTGTGTGTGTGTGTGTGTGTGTGTGTGTGTGTGTGTGTGTGTGTGTGTGTGTGTGTGTGTATTTATATATGTGTGTGTTAATAATAATGATATCACATATGTCATGTTTTTCAGTATTGATAAATCCAATAATTCAACCATCTGGCGGGGGGTATCAGCCAGGAAAAAAATATTCCTAATGGATGCCCAATCTCAAGCGATGGCAATCCTAACAGCCAAGGTCACACAGGGACGCTCATAAGATACAGTTACCAACTAGTAAATACCTTTCCAAAATATTGCCAGATGCATATTCCCTACTATATATATTTATGCAAATTATAATGTATGGGCGCATTATAATTCACGTGCGTGTGTATGCACCCGTAGACGCTGTTTATATAAGAGTGTTGTGTACATATATGATATATGCTGTCGGAACCACAAGCCACGAGTTACAAAGCGTATCTACATACAGGCGTAAACATCCGCTTGGAGTGTGTGTATAATTGTATATTTGTATATTTGTATGTGTCTATACTGTACATACATGTGCGCAATATATATATAAACACGTATATAAGTCCGGGCACGGAAACGCGCATGAACATGCAAGCATGAATTTTGCATAGGCCCTGCGCGTGAATATAAACAAATGTCCATTCTCACTCGAGTAAAAAGAAAAAGAAAAAAGTACGGGAGCAGGTGATGTTTTTCTTTGAGCGTTAACTACATAGATATATAAAAAGGATAATGGAAAACAGTACAAGTTTTTATACTACTTATATACATAGAGCATATGTAATCAAAACATATTTAATAAAGTAATAGACTAGACTACTGGCACACACGAGAACTGACTTGGCACCCCCACCGGTAGGCCTGACAATCAAACATACAAAATGATAAAATCTAAAAGAGCGAAGATCTGTTGCACCATAAAAGGAGTGACTAGCAAGGGGTTACGCCCCCCCACCTTTTATCCCTCTCATTCTGGTACTTAACTTTTAGGTAGCTAGCTACTTTCTTAGATCTTCCTCCCTCTTCCTTTTTTCGAGAACATGAATCTCCACTTTTCTTTTTCGTATTCGTATTCGTACTCGAGGAGACCGAGAGGTAGTGAGCAAGATCTGGGGATGCAAAGATCCCCTAATAACATGCGAGACTAGCTTAAACATGTTATTGAAGATTAATGGTGGTCTCCTGGATAGCCTACTCCCCCCACCTAGTTATAATTAAGGCCGGTAAATGGGGGTATCTGAACCCACCCCTCTTAACCCAGACACGACGGGGGCATTCCAGCCTTGCATGTTACAATGCCGGGGCTCTCGAGCGCATAGGCCTAAGTCAGTTAAATAAACAACGCCATATGGCGTCACCCAGCAAATGGGCCTTGAATGCGCGGTACCGTAGTGTACCATCCGTCCAGAGAGGGTTAAATATGATTTCCCAGTCAAAACAATGGCCCTCATTCCCTGGAAGCGAAAGAGCCCCTAGTCACGGTGGCGATCAGGATCACTCTAGAGCAGTGGGTGCTAAAAATATCCGGTTTCGACCCAGGCCGCCTAACGATGATGAATCTTCGCACATACAATGTAAGAACTCCGAGAACAGAATCTGATCTTTTGACACTGCTTGGGGAACTTTCATTTATTAAATGGGATATTGTAGAACTTTCCGAAGTTAGAAGATTAGGCAAAGAGCAGAAATTACTAAATGATGGACACTTACTATATTGGAGAGGTAAACCCCTGGATAGCAAACAACAATTAGGAGTAGGTTTCTTAGTTTACAGGGCCCCCAAAAGAATATTAGGGAATTCTACAGTGTGAACAAGAGAGTAGCTTCTGTGATATTGAAACTAAACGACAGATATAACCTAAAAATTATCCAAGTATACGGCAGTCATAGTAATGAGGAGATAGAGAGCTTCTATGAAGATGTGAAAGCAGCTACCGATAGAGCAAAAGCCCATTTTACCGTGATTGTGGGGGGCTTTAATGCCAAGATAGGAAAAAGGGAAGATGGAAAAACCTCGGTTGGGAAACATGGAATGGGCACCAGAAATGAGAGAGGGCAAAGGTTAATAGAATTCGCTGAAGCTCGTAAAGAGACCCAGGAGGAAATGGACATGGAAATCACCATCCGGCATTAAAAACGAAATTTACTTCAAAATCACCATAGGCGCGACATTGTACAAGCGTAAGCGTTATCAATAAAGTAAATATCAGTAGCAACCATAGACTGGTCAGAAGTCAAGTTAAATTACAGCTAAGAAGGGAACGAAGTAAGCTCATACAGAAGCCTCTCATTAATCTAATTGACTTTAAGAATAGGGCGACGGAATTCAGTATCAACATCTGAAACAGATACTCAGCTCTCGAAGATCTTGACGTAGACCAAATGAACAACGAATTCAGTGAGATATTATAGGAAGCTGCATTTGAAATAGG
>BOPN01002564.1:27459-29959 GCA_017312705.2 Penaeus japonicus
ATCACTTCCGTGAGGATGGTTACCTGGGTATCTACATTGTCTGTCGATAAAATATCAAATAGAGTTGGTTCTTTAGATATGATTTGCACGCATAATGACTGAGGGTCATAGTAATTGAAGTCACGAAAAGTTTTGTAACCGGTGGTCGCTTTAATTTCTTTATATTCAACGTCATCGTAGTAAGTACATTTTCAACAACATGACATGGAATGACGTCTGTATGGAGAATGATATTTAATATATTCGTTATTATTACATCTAATATAGACGAGTTGTTGTCTGTGATCCTTGTAGGTTTAGAGTGTGTGTGTGTGGGGGGGGGGGGAAGAGAGAGAGAGTGTGTATGTGTGTGTATGTGTAAGTGTGTGTGTGGGGCGGGGGAGAAAGAAAGAGAGAGAGAGTGTGTGTGTGTATGTGTGTGTGTGTGATTGATAAGGGCAAATATCTTCCTTAGTTCAATGGTGACAGCAGTAACTTAGATGTCTCCAGAGATGACGTAACTGATAAGGTTACCCATGTAGAGGAAGGGAAAATTAGATGAGTGTTTTTGTGGGGATTAGATGCACGTATGGAATATTTTTTAGGTCAGGAACTTCGACTATTTTTTTTTTTTTTTTTTTCTTAAGCTGACATACCCCAAACTTACTCACTATTGCTTTTAGGAGGTAAGTATGTTCTTAATTAACGGGTTTGTGCCATGATGGAGTTAGATTCAATGAAGTTGTCAATTAACAGTATTTGTATATTGATTATACCCGATTTCTTTTTCTTTTCTTTTTTTATTGGTACCTTTTTGCTTGGTACTTTGTTGCATACTTATTTTTCCTATTTTTTTAGTGAGCTTTGTCTTGACAAAATAAGGTCTATCATGTTTTGTTGGTAACCCGTGACTTATCCTCCTGGTGCGATAGTGTTCTTTTTAAAATTAAGTGATAATGGCTCTAAAAGGAAACTTTGATCTCGGTCTCCAAAGCTAGCTGTCAGTCCGCCATAGATATTTATACGGTCGGAAAGATCACATACTACCGTCAGACATCGGTAGCATCTCGAAATATTGTTTTGCATTTCTCCCACCTATGTTTTGAGAAGGTTCTATCTGTATTTTAACATTCTTTATACACTCGTTTTTACACAAGCATTTTATGGGTGTACACACTGTCCTTCTAAGCAAAGGTTAAGGTGAAAAAGTCTCTTTTGGGGTTAACTATCGGCCCTTTACCACGACAAATTCAGCTTTTGAGCAGATAGAAAAAGAGAGAGATGGGAGTTTTGTGTGTTCGAGTTTATAAACACACACCATTCCCTTCTTCTACTGAACAAAATTAAATGATATTACTCTATGGGTAAAGTTTCCAGCTTCACCGATCCTGTAGATCAGATTTGTTTTTGGTTATCTCATTATCTAGGTGTAAATGTGTTTTCTAAAAGTCGACAAGCTAGTCCACCATTTTATTAAACTTTATTGACAGTACATTTGTTTGTATCAAAGCGCATTGTTTGGTCTACGTCTATATTAATTTGTGCTTTCTTTCTAGAATGATAAATTCTTTGGTGCCAATTTTCTTCTTTAATATTATAACTTCCTTTTGGTCTTTTGCAAAATATATTTGGTATAAATTTCTTGTCCTATTATGATGTATCTAAACTGAGTTATTGATATTGAATCTTTCAGTTTAGTCCTATGTTGATCGTCAATCCAAAATCCTTTCTAAAGCTGTAACTGTCTCTTGACTACATAATTCCTCAGTGTTTAGATGTTACATTGTTAGAGTTCGAGACAGTCATTTGTATATTTTCATAAATGGTTTGTCCTTTATCTTAATTTGGCAATTAGATAGGAACCGAAACGTTGTTTGAGTTAAGTAGAATTTTATTATTGTCTCACGTCTTGCTATTAGGTTTAGATTCTATTATCAAGCCCATTACACACACACGCACACATACATATCTATACATACATATATACATATGCATAGATATATATATATATGTATATATATATGTGTATGTATGTATGTATATATACATATATATATATAAACATATGTATGTATATATATGCATATACATATACATATACATATACGTATATATACATATATACGTACACACACACACACACACACACACACACACACACGCATCTATCTATATATATCTTTCAATCTATATACATATATACGTATATATATATGTATATATATATATATGTGTATGTATGTATGTATATATACATATATATATATATATATATATATATATATATATATATATTTATATAAAATATATATATATATATATATATATATATATATATATATATATATATATATATATATATATATATATATATATTGTATACACACACATACAAACATATATGAAACTGGTAAATAGAGAAAGAAAGGACAATTTAATTAGAAGACAACTACGGTGATGAGTGGCTGATTGCAACGTCGCAATATCACCGCTGTATTGCAAATGATTATGATTGCCAACC
>BOPN01002564.1:42459-44959 GCA_017312705.2 Penaeus japonicus
AAGACGGAGGGGAGGTACTCCCGACTCTACCTCTAGGCGCTCGGTGCGAGTGCACATAAGGGCTCCAAGACAGACTCGTAAACACGCATTCTGTACTACATTCAAACCTTTCAGAGTTGAGCTCGTTGCCGAGCCATACACGATTGACCCATAATCTACTTTAGATCTAATCAGGGATTTATATAACATCAGTAAAGACTTTCTATCAGCTCCCCATTTGTGTCCAGAAATGCACTTTAATAAATTGAGTGCTTTTTGACATTTATTCTTTAATTGACCAATGTGGTCTTTCCAATTCAATCTACTATCAAAGAGTAGTCCAAGAAATCTAGCTGAATTTTGAATAGGTATTGGATGGTTGTCTAGAGTTAGCCTGATGTTGGGCTTTCTCCTATGTGTAAAAACCACGCCAATACTCTTTTTAATGGAAAACTTAAAACCCCACTGGAGGCCCCAGTTATGAATCATATCCAGTGCCAATTGGATCTGATTTGCCGAGAACTCTGCATTATTGCTAGAGTGCCATAATGCACAATCATCGGCGTACAGTGAGTATTTAAGATTTCGAGGAGGAGATGGTAAAATGTCATTTATAATACACAGAAATAATGTTGGAGACAAGACACTTCCTTGTGGGACCCCGTTTGCCTGGACAAAAATGTCCGAGAAAGTGACATTGTCGGAAAACAATTTGACAGAAAAAGTTCTGTCAGAAATGAAATTTTGGATGAAACAAGGCAAGTTTCCACGTAATCCGAAAGCATAAAGTTTTCTGAGTAGGCCATGTCGCCAAGTCATGTCGTAGGCTTTTTCTATGTCTAAAAATACTGATATCAAAAAATGCTTTTTGGCAAATGCCTCATGAATATGACTTTCCAGTTTTACTAGCTGATCGAGAGTTTGGCGTCCCTTTCGGAAGCCGCACTGCTCGTCAACTAGTAAATTTCTGGTATTTAAAAAATGCAATAGCCTACTATTAACAATTCTTTCCATGACCTTGCATAAGCAACTTGTCAACGCAATTGGGCGGTAAGAAATGGCGGATCTGGGATTTCCCCCTCCTTTCAATATGGGAATGATGTGGGCGAAGTGCCATGAATTTGGAAAAGTCTGGCTTTTCCAAATATCATTGTACACTTCTAGCAACTTAATCATGTCATCATGATTAAGATGCTTTATCATCTCATATCGAATCTCATCGGGGTTCTCTCTTCTCACTGTCTCTAATTTAACTTCTATCAACATACATAACGATAACAGGAACACAGTGATGATTTGCTTTCTCCATGTACCGATAACGAACGAAATTACTCATTCTCCCAACAGATGGCGACGCTTAACTGTCGTGCAGACATGAGGTCGACCACATACTCGCACAAAATGAAACGCTATTACTCGCCCTCGGACTCCGCGCTCCTCATCTCCGCCCCTGAAGGTCGTCTGAAGTGCGTGGCTGGCCAGAGTCTCCAGTACGACCTGCCGGTTCTCTTCTCCGTCACCAAGCAGGCCAAAGGGACGTTGACGATTATGGTAAAGAAAATGGGTTATTTTGATTTATATTTTTCTTTTTTTTTATTAACGGCGAGTATTATTATTACTATCAATATCGATATCATCGTTATGATAATGATAACTGTCATTGATGCTCTTGCTATTTCTGTTTTCATTATTATTGTTAATGATATCCTTATATTCTACCGCAGATCCTTTCGAGAGGAAAAATTCAAAAGTGGTGGGATGAAGACGTAGAGTTCACACAGGGGCCTTTGCCAGTCGACGCTGAACACGTCGTGGACATGCCCACCACTCTCACCCCTTCTACCGTCACGGGCGTGTTGAACTTGCACATCACCCTCCCGCCCACAGCGTCGCCGAAAGTCAAGGTTCGAATGGGCTGTGAATGACAGGAAGGAGAGGGAGAGGGTGAGAGAGAGGGTGAGAGGGAGAGGGAGAGGGTAAGGGAGAGAGAGAGGGAAAGGGTGAGGGTGAGGGATAGAGAGAGAGAGTGTAAGTAGCTAGATGCTCTGGTTGGGACCCGGTGCTGGCACAAATTGTAAGCAGGGGAGAGGACACAGAAGTTCTCTTGCTGGAGCACTTTATTGGGGTGGTGCGATGATACACTTGTCTCCAGATGGCAGGCAGGAGGTCAGAACTGTGTGTTCTCCCATTCTGCTCTGATCTCTCTTGTTTTCCTTCTCTTCCTCCGCCTTGATTACCTTTATTCATATTCACTAAAAGAAGAGAGATTGAGAGAGCGAGAGATAGAGGAGAGAGAGATTGAGTTAGAGAGAGAGAGAGGAGAGATTAAAAACAATCTCTACATGTACGTTCGTATTGTTGCTTATGTACATCGACGTTTCCAATAAAAGTGATAGAGCTCAGTAATGGACAAACGAACCGCCCTTTCCTACCAGGTCTTGGTCTGGTACACGCGAGACGATGGCGAGGTGGTGTCCGACGCGAGAGAACTGGAGGTGGACAAGTGTCTGCCCTACGCCAG
>BOPN01002564.1:49959-62459 GCA_017312705.2 Penaeus japonicus
CACATTGCGCTAGATAGCTTCGATTACGAGTTTACCAGGAGAATGGAGTACTCCGGGTCCGTGAGAGAGAAATTCCCGGAGACTTGGTTGTGGGAGCTGGTCACGGTGCCGTAAGTCTTTCCTTGGTCGTGTTAGGCGTTACATATATAACTGATAACACTAATAACAGCAATGATACTGATAATAATGTCAACATCATGATAACAGCGATGATAATGATGACAACGACAACAACAATAATAAGAGTAATTACAGCAACCCCCGATTCACGTTTCCTTCGCATGTTATCTTTACCATCATATGATGTGACGGCCAAATTCCCTCTTTAATCTATCATTTAGTTTATCTAAATATCTATGTCAGTCTGTCTATAACTATCTATTGATTACTTATCTATGCGTATATGTGTGTGAATGTTATCTATCTATCTATCTCTGTTTCTCCCTCTCTCTCTGTTTCTCCCTGCCTCTCTTCATTCACTCCTTATGTCCATATCTCTTTCTCCCTCCATATCTTCCGGTTCCTCTTTCCTTCATTTTCTCCCTTTCTCTCCTACTTTTCTTCCCTTTCTCCTTGTCGCTCTCCTTCTTTCTTCTTTCATCTTCCTTCCTTTCTCCTTGTCTCCCTCCTTCCCTCCCTTCTCCTTGTCTCTTTCCATCCCTCCCTTCTCCTTGTCTCTTTCCATCCCTCCCTTCTCCATGTCTCTCTCCTTCCTTCCCTTCTCCTTGTCTCTCTCCTTCCCTCCCTTCTCCTTGTCTCTCTCCTTCCCTCCCTTCTCCATGTCTCTCTCCTTCCCTCCCTTCTCCTTATCTCCCTCCTTCCCTCATTTCTCCTTATCTCCCTCCCTCTCTCCCTTCTCAATGTCTCTTTCTTTCCTTCCCTTCTCCCTTCCCTTCTCTCCCTTCTCCTTATCTCTCTCCTACCCCTCTTTCTACTTCTCTTTCTCCTTCCCTCTTTTTTTCCTTGCCTCTCTCCTTACTACCCTTCCCCTTATCTGTCTCCTTCCCTCATTTTTCTTTGTTTCTCTCCCTCCCTCCCTATTCCTTGTCTCTCTCCTTCCCTCCCTTCTCCTTATCTCTTTTCTTTCTTTGTTTCTCCTTGTCTCTCTCCTTCTCTCCCTTCTTGTCTTTCTCCTTGTCTCTTACCCTCCCTCACTCCCCCTTGTCTTTCTCCTTCCCTTCCTTCTCTTTGTCTCTCTCCTTCTCTCCCTTCTCCTTGTCTCTCTCCATTCCTCCCTTCCTCTTGTGTCTCTCCTTCCCTTCCTTCTCCTCTTTCTCCTCCCTTACTTTTTATCTTTCTCCTTCCCTCCCTTCTCCTCTTTCTCCTCCCTTACTTTTTATCTTTCTCCTTCCCTCCCTTCCCCCTGTCTTTCTTCTTCCCTCCCTTCTCCTTGTCTCCTTCCTTCCCTCCCTTCTCATTGTCTCTCTCCATTCCTCCCTTCCTCTTGTCTCTCTCATTCCCTCACTTCTTGTCTCTCTCCTTCCCTCCCTTCTCCTTGTCTCTCTCCTTCCCTCCCTTCTCCTTGTCTCTCTCCTTCCCTCCCTTCTCCTTGTGTTCCTCTTTCCCTCCCTTCCCCTCGTCTCTCTACTTCCCTCCCTTCTCCTTGTCTCTCTCCTTCTCTCCCTTCTCCTTGTCTGTCTCCTTCCCTCCCTTCTCATTGTCTCTCTCCATTCCTCCCTTCCTCTTGTCTCTCTCATTCCCTCCCTTCTCCTTGTCTCTCTCCTTCCCTCCCTTCTCCTTGTGTTCCTCTTTCCCTCCCTTCCCCTCGTCTCTCTACTTCCCTCCCTTCTCCTTGTCTCTCTCCTTCTCTCCCTTCTCCTTGTCTGTCTCCTTCCCTCCCTTCTCATTGTCTCTCTCCATTCCTCCCTTCCTCTTGTCTCTCTCATTCCCTCCCTTCTCCATGTCTCTCTCCTTCCCTCCCTTCTCCTTGTCTCTCTCCTTCCCTCCCTTCTCCTTCTCTCTCTCCTTCCCTCCCTTCTCCTTGTCTCTCTCCTTCTCTCCCTTCTCCTTGTCTCTCTCCTTCCCTCCCTTCTCCTTCTTTCTCTCCTTCCCTCCCTTCTCCTTCTTTCTCTCCTTCCCTCCCTTCTCATTGTCTCTCTCCATTCCTCCCTTCCTCTTGTCTCTCTCTTTCCATCCCTTCACCTTCTTTCTCTCCTTCCCTCTCTTCTCCTTGTCTCTCTCCATTCCTCCCTTCCTCTTGTCTCTCTCCTTCCCTCCCTTCTCCTTCTTTCTCTCCTTCCCTCCCTTCTCATTGTCTCTCTCCATTCCTCCCTTCCTCTTGTCTCTCTCCTTCCCTCCCATCTCCTTGTCTGTCTCCTTCCTTCCCTTCTCCTTGTCTCTCTCCTTCCCTCCCTTCTCCTTCTTTCTCTCCTTCCCTCCCTTCTCCTTGTCTCTCTCCTTCCTTCCCTTCTCCCTGTCTCTCTCCTTCCCTCCCATCTCCTGGTCTCTCTCCTTCCCTCCCTTCTCCTTCTTTCTCTCCTTCCCTCCCTTCTCCTCGTCTCTCTCCTTCTCTCCCTTCTCCTTGTCTCTCTCCTTCCTTCCCTTCTCCTTGTCTCTCTCCTTCCTTCCCTTCTCCTTGTCTCTCTCCTTCCTTCCCTTCTCCTTGTCTCTCTCCTTCCTTCCCTCCTCCTTGTCTCTCTCCTTCCTTCCCTTCTCCTCGTCTCTCTCCTTCTCTCCCTTCTCCTTGTCTCTCTCCTTCCTTCCCTTCTCCTTGTCTCTCTCCTTCCTTCCCTCCTCCTTGTCTCTCTCCTTCCTTCCCTTCTCCTCGTCTCTCTCCTTCCTTCCCTTCTCCTCGTCTCTCTACTTCCCTCCCTTCTCCTTGTCTCTCTCCTTCTCTCCCTTCTCCTTGTCTGTCTCCTTCCCTCCCTTCTCCTTGTCTGTCTCCTTCCCTCCCTTCTCCTTGTCTCTCTCCTTCCCTCCCATCTCCTGGTCTCTCTCCTTCCTTCTCTTCTCCTTCTCTGTCTCCTTCCTTCCCTTCTCCTTGTCTCTCTCCTTCCCTCCATTCTCCTTGTCTCTCTCCTTCCTTCCCTTCTCCTTGTCTCTCTCCTTCCCTCCCTTCTCCTTGTCTCTCTCCTTCCTTCTCTTCTCCTTCTCTGTCTCCTTCCCTCCCTTCTCCTTGTCTCTCTCCTTCCCTCCCTTCTCCTTGTCTCTCTCCTTCCTTCCCTTCTCCTTGTCTCTCTCCTTCCCTCCATTCTCCTTGTCTCTCTCCTTCCTTCCCTTCTCCTTCTTTCTCTCCTTCCCTCCCTTCTCCTTGTCTCTCTCCTTCTCTCCCTTCTCCTTGTCTCTCTCCTTCCCTCCATTCTCCTTGTCTCTCTCCTTCCTTCCCTTCTCCTCCTCTCTCTACTTCCCTCCCTTCTCCTTGTCTCTCTCCTTCTCTCCCTTCTCCTTGTCTCTCTCCTTCCTTCCCTTCTCCTTGTCTGTCTCCTTCCCTCCCTTCTCCTTGTCTCTCTCCTTCCCTCCATTCTCCTTGTCTCTCTCCTTCCTTCCCTTCTCCTCCTCTCTCTACTTCCCTCCCTTCTCCTTGTCTGTCTCCTTCTCTCCCTTCTCCTTGTCTGTCTCCTTCTCTCCCTTCTCCTTGTCTCTCTCCTTCCCTCCCTTCCCCTTGTCTCGCTCTTTCCCTCCCTTCTCCTTGTCTCTCTCCTTCCCTCCATTCTCCTTGTCTCTCTCCTTCCTTCCCTTCTCCTCCTCTCTCTCCTTCCCTCCCTTCTCCTTGTCTGTCTCCTTCCCTCCCTTCTCCTTGTCTCTCTCCTTCCTTCCCTTCTCCTTCTTTCTCTCCTTCCCTCCCTTCTCCTTGTCTGTCTCCTTCCCTCCCTTCTCCTTGTCTGTCTCCTTCCCTCCCTTCTCCTTGTCTGTCTCCTTCCCTCCCTTCTCCTTGTCTCTCTCCTTCCTTCCCTTCTCCTTGTCTGTCTCCTTCCCTCCCTTCTCCTTGTCTCTCTCCTTCCCTCCCTTCTCCTTCTTTCTCTCCTTCCCTCCCTTCTCCTTGTCTCTCTCCTTCCCTCCCTTCCCCTTGTCTCTCTCCTTCCTTCCCATCTCCTGGTCTCTCTCTCCTTCCCTCCCTTCTCCTTCTTTCTCTCCTTCCCTCCCTTCTCCTTGTCTCTCTCCTTCCCTCCCTTCTCCTTGTCTCTCTCCTTCCTTCCCGTCTCCTTGTCTGTCTCCTTCCCTCCCTTCTCCTTGTCTCTCTCCTTCCTTCCCTTCTCCTTGTCTCTCTCCTTCCCTCCCTTCTCCTTCTTTCTCTCCTTCCCTCCCTTCTCCTTCTTTCTCTCCTTCCCTCCCTTTTCATTGTCTCTCTCCATTCCTCCCTTCCTCTTGTCTCTCTCTTTCCATCCCTTCACCTTCTTTCTCTCCTTCCCTCCCTTCTCCTTGTCTCTCTCCATTCCTCCCTTCCTCTTGTCTCTCTCCTTCCCTCCCTTCTCCTTCTTTCTCTCCTTCCCTCCCTTCTCATTGTCTCTCTCCATTCCTCCCTTCCTCTTGTCTCTCTCCTTCCCTCCCATCTCCTTGTCTGTCTCCTTCCCTCCCTTCTCCTTGTCTGTCTCCTTCTCTCCCTTCTCCTTGTCTCTCTCCTTCCCTCCCTTCTCCTTGTCTCTCTCCTTCCCTCCCTTCTCCTTGTCTCTCTCCTTCCTTCCCTTCTTGTCTTTTTCCTTGTCTCTCTCCTTCCCTCCCTTCTCCTTGTCTGTCTCCTTCCCTCCCTTCTCCTTGTCTCTCTCCTTCTCTCCCTTCTCCTTGTCTGTCTCCTTCTCTCCCTTCTCCTTGTCTGTCTCCTTCTCTCCCTTCTCCTTGTCTCTCTCCTTCCCTCCCTTCCCCTTGTCTCGCTCTTTCCCTCCCTTCTCCTTGTCTCTCTCCTTCTCTCCCTTTTCCTTGTCTGTCTCCTTCCCTCCCTTCTCCTTGTCTGTCTCCTTCCCTCCCTTCTCCTTGTCTGTCTCCTTCTCTCCCTTCTCCTTGTCTCTCTCCTTCCCTCCCTTCTCCTTGTCTCTCTCCTTCCCTCCCTTCTCCTTGTCTCTCTCCTTCCTTCCCTTCTTGTCTTTTTCCTTGTCTCTCTCCTTCCCTCCCTTCTCCTTGTCTGTCTCCTTCCCTCCCTTCTCCTTGTCTCTCTCCTTCCCTCCCTTCTCCTTGTCTCTCTCCTTCCTTCCCTTCTTGTCTTTTTCCTTGTCTCTCTCCTTCCCTCCCTTCTCCTTGTCTGTCTCCTTCCCTCCCTTCTCCTTGTCTCTCTCCTTCTCTCCCTTCTCCTTGTCTGTCTCCTTCCCTCCCTTCTGCTGTCTGTCTCCTTCCCTCCCTTCTCCTTGTCTGTCTCCTTCTCTCCCTTCTCCTTGTCTGTCTCCGAAGAACGCGCCTTATTCTTGCCAGCCTCTCTCTCTCTGTATTTATCTCTCTCGTTCTTCCTCTCTCTCTGTCTCTCTCTCTCTCTCTCCCTCCCTTCCCCTTGTCTCTCTCCCTCCCTTCCTTCCCCTTGTCTCTCTCCTTCCCTCCCTTCTCCTTGTCTCTCTCCTTCCCTCCCTTCCCCTTGTCTCTCTCCTTCCCTCCCTTCTCCTTGTCTCTCTCCTTCCTTCCCTTCTTGTCTTTCTCCTTGTCTCTCTCCTTCCCTCCCTTCCCCTTGTCTCTCTCTTTCCCTCCCTTCTCCTTGTCTCTCTCCTTCCTTCCCTTCTTGTCTTTTTCCTTGTCTCTCTCCTTACCTCCCTTCTCCTTGTTTTTCTCCTTCCCTCCCTTCCCCTTGTCTCTCTCCTTCCCTCCCTTCTCCTGTTCTCTCTCCTTCCCTCCCTTCGTTCGCTTCTCCTGCCCTTCTGACTCTTAGAAAGTTGCCACCCTGCACCGACAGGTCAAGCGGAGTCGTCCAAAAGAATCTCCATCTCCCGGACACGATCACGGAGTGGGTCGGCAAGGCCTGGTGCGCCCATCCCCAAAAGGGCGTTGGACTCTCGGAACGGGCGTCCATCACCACCTTCACCCCCTTCTTCTTGGACTTGACACTCCCACCTTCTGTCAAGCGCGGGGAAGTTTTTCCTGTCAAGATTTCCATCTTTAACTACCTCGACCAGTCTTTGCCTGTAAGTCTGGCTCTTACTTTCACTACTTTTTACTGAATTGCACATTGCAAAGGCTTTTGTTGACTTCACACGATCTCCCTCTGGCATGCTACGAAATGTAACGCTAAAACTCTTCCTTCTGTTTGCAGATTTCTATTACTTTGCACGAAAGTCCTGGGTATAGGATCATAGAGGACTCGACTGTGGAAGGACCAAGCAATCAGAGGAAGTCGTGTCTCGCAGGGAACGATAAGGAAGTTCACATAATCAAGATTGCAGCAAGGGAACTAGGAGTCGTTAACCTCACTTTGTCAGCCTTTGTGGACGGCTCGTACCCCGGGACATGCGACCCTGTAGATGGCGTTGAGAAGAGGTCAGGCTAGGGTTTTTTTTCTTTAATCATCTTTTGGTAGCTTTGAAATATCTCTTAGAATATAATTAATATTTAAGAGAAAGTTTCTAAATATTTCATTGAGATCTTGTACTACTATTGTTTATCTGTTTTCCATAAAAAAGTAATTGTAAACTACTCCTTACTCTTCACATATTTAAGGAGCTAAACACGGTAGTCATATAATATGATTCCTCAAGTCTTATATAGTTTCTTAAATTCAGTCAGGGTAATAACACACTCCACATGTTCCTATTTCAGTGACGCCTTGATCAAACCCATAAAGGTTGAGGCTGAAGGCTTCCCGCAGGAGGAAACTTGGAGCAAGTACATTTGTGCCGAAGGTGAGATCATCACGATTCTTACAGCTGACAGTCTCACAAATGCTGTTCCGTCCGAAGGAACACAGTAGAGGCAACTCTGAAACACGAAAATCGATGCAACAAACACACACGATAGAGTTTCCACTTCATTGCAGACTTTAGCGAGGGCGAGGGCGCGCTGGAGACGTGGCAGATGGAGGTCCGGCCAAACGTCGTTCCGGGCTCGGATCGGGGCTGGGTCGCTGTAGGCGGCGACCTGCTTTCTCTCTCACTCGAGGTCATTTTCCCTCACCTTCTAGGATTTTTTTCTGCGAGAATATATATGCGCATTTTCATCGGCTTGTTCTTGATATGAGATTTCTTCTTTCTCTGTAATAACGAGACGAATCTTAAATCAACGGGACCGGGGAAATATTTCATAATCAGAGTGCCTTCCACTTCCTTACAGAACCTAGGTTCTCTCATCCGTATGCCTTATGGCTGTGGAGAACAGAACATGGTCAACTTCGCTCCAAACATCTATATCCTTCAGTATCTTAAGGGCACCAACCAAGACACGCCAGAGATCACAGAGAGACTCATAAAGTACATGAAGGCAGGTTAGTCGGCCAGGAAGAAAAGTTATGAGAACTGCATTTCATAAAAGGATTCACCATTGTCTCACGATACGTAAGAAATGAAGATGAGATTTTGGGAAAATGTATTGCAATCCAGATCATTTTTACCGAAATATTGAAAACCTTGTAGGCTACCAGAGGGAGCTCCTGTACCGCCATCGTAACGGGTCCTTCAGCGCCTTCGGTACTGCAGATGCCTCTGGTTCTACGTGGTTGACTGCCTTTGTTCTCAAGTCCTTCGCCGAGGCAGAGGAATTCATCTATGTAAGGAATGTCATGCTTATATACGGCCCTCTTCTTTGCCGCAGTGATAACTTTATTTGTTATTGCTTGTCCATATGCGATATCTCTCACTTGTAAACACTGTGCGCTCACACAGTTTTATCATTAATTTCCGATACAATAATCCTGATTATAATCATCATAATCACCCTCATCATCATCACCACTGTTACCATCACAGTCATTCACTATTGCACTATTTCGTCAATAGGTGGACGAGTCCAGTTTGAATGAAACCAGAACATGGTTGAGTTCAACCAATACCGACGGGAATGGTTGTGTGGTTCCTGTTGGGAAAGTATTCAGTAAAGCTCTCAAGGTATGGATTCCTCCGGGTATATTTTCAATCGAAATATATTACTGAATTTGTACATTTTAGAGTAAATAAGACGATGATGAATTAAGCATTGTAATTCCTTCCACAGGGCGGTTTGGCTGGCAAGCAATCCCGTGTGCCAATGACAGCATATGTAGTCATTTCTCTTCTCGAGTCTGGAGTTCCCATAGATGCTCCACTTGTTGCATATAGCATCAGGTGCATCTCGTCTGACTCCTCAAATGACCCCTACACCTTGGCTCTCAAGGCTTATGCTCTGGCTCTTGCCCAGGATTCTAGCTCACAACAAGTCTTACAGGAACTACTGGATTTGGCCGTGACAGAAGAAAACCTTATGCACTGGGATATGCCAAAAGGTACTTCTTACACACAGTCATATATCCTAAATCCCTGTAAACATGTATATATTAATCATCCAGTATAGATTACCCACAGCGCATCATTGGAGGCATCATCACAAAGCTGAATGTTTTACTTGTGGTAGATACGAGTAACGCACTGGCCGTGGAAACAGCGGGCTACGCCATATTGGCCATGATGGCTCAAAATCCCGAGGAGCATACACTGCAGGCGAGGAAAGTAGTCAAGTGGCTCACCACCAAGAGGAATGGCTATGGAGGTTTCTATTCCACTCAGGTTCGTAAACTGCTCACTCATATTTTCGTTTCACACAAAATGCCATTGATGTTTATCCTTTTCTTAGCAACTATCTGGAAATAGACATAACGAGCTGAGTGGTTTGGCAGGACACCGTAGTGGCTCTGCAGGCCTTGTCGGTGTATGAAACCCTCACACGTAAGGGTCCTCTGGATGTGGCAGTTGCCGTCACAGCCACGGATCTCTCGCACTCCATCGCCGTCAACGAAGACAACAAACTCTTGCAGCAGTTGGTGACACTCCCAGCTGTCCCCACGCCGGTCGACATCAGTGTAAAGGGTCAAGGCTGCACTGTAGTTCAAGTACGTATTGCCAGCAATGGGAGGTAGATTTATTGTGTGTTTTTATGTTAGTCCAGCCATGAAAACAGTTCAAGTCAAATTGATGTGTGTGGCAATTATTATCGCCTTTGTTCTAACATCCTTGTGCAGTAATTGTGATGATATAACGAAAATAACAAGGACGGTGTCAACAAGGACCTTACTGACACCGCCCTCACAACCCTAGGCCGTTCTTCGCTACAACATCATCAACCCAGACCCGACGGACTCCTTCGGCGTACGAGTCTCAGCCGCCCACGTGCCCGGCAAGGGCTGCGAGCGGATGAGCCTCGACGTGTGCGCTGAGTACCTCCTCCCCGACGGCGAGTCCAACATGGCGGTCATCGAGGTGGGCCTTGTGTCCGGCTACATCCCCGAGAAGAGCGACCTGAAGGCGGTCGTGGCAAGGGACTCGAAGGTCAAGCGCTACGACGTCGACGGCCCCAAGGTGTCCTTCTACATAGAGGAATTCTCGCACGAGGAGATCTGCGTGTCCTTCGACGCCATTCGCGAAGTGGAAGTGGAGCAGACGGCGCCGGCGTCCGTCCTCGTCTACGATTACTACCAGCCGGAGGCGTTCGCCATGGAGGTAGGAGACCGCGGTTCGGTCCGGTTCGCCTTCAGCTTTTTCTTTGCTCGTGTGTTTATTGTTAGCACCCTTTTCTTCCCTGCATCGCCATCCTCTTAATCTTAATTATCATAACCGTAACGAGTTCATCATCCTCATCATGTTCGCCAGCATCGTCCTCATTACCACCATTTATCTATCATTATCCATTATCCCTTTGACAACATTATCAGTATGATCGTCCACACCATTATCATAATGATGCTTTTGCATAATAATCATGATCATAGCCGTCGTCACTATCATTGTCATCATAACCATTATGATCATTATCATTATTTTATCATTAGCATTTTTATTGTTACCATAAGTATTATTATAAAAATGGTCCTCGTTGATGTTGTTGTTATGATTCTATTGCCATCGTCATCATCATTGTTCCTCTTAGTATTTTCATTTTCATTATCTTTATTATCATGATGATTATTGTCATTCGCATTACTAGCAATGTTGTTGCCTATAGCATCCTTTTTACTATCATTATTGATATTTCGTAAAAAAAGAATGCAAAGTAAAAAAGTTAAAAATAATGATCATGATGATTGCCGTTATAATAATCATGAAATTAATGTTTATGATAATGAAAACAGAAATAGAAATACTCTCTATTAAGTCAGCGCAATTAACATCACATGTTCTGTAATAACCTAGAAAACCATTCGTCTAATACTGATGCGCTTTTGTCTTCCTTCACAGAGCTACTCACAGCCGCCCTTAGATGAATGCAGCTGATGAGAGGGACACGCAAAGGAGACAGGGAAAAGCAACAGAAAAGATCCTATCCTTGCATGTTCTTATACATGTTTCCCTCCTTTTTACAACGTGATGTCTTTTGCGAATCAATTGGCAATGATGATTGGCAATATTTGCAATTTCGTTTTCCTTGATGTAAAACCTTTGTTATACCTTTGAATTGGGTGAATAGAAAGAAACTGTTAAGCTACAAGAGTTTTATTTAATGACATGACAATAATAATATTAATATCACGAAAAATGATATCGCAAATACGACATTAATTTCCCTTGCCGAAGCGTTGTCTGAGAATTAACATTCCCAAACTTCAAACATAAACATAATCTTATACGGACAATATCAGTGGCATTGATTAAGCATTCCATATGGACACATACAAACACACAACGGCACTCTATACTTCGGGACTATACAAGGATACAAAGCATACTACAAAATGCTCGATGGCAGATAAGGAGACAGGGCTGCTGTTTATATCAAAGACACAATTCCACGAAATAACGACAGTCCCTCGAAAAGACACAATCCCTCGCAAGACAATCCCACGAAAAGACACAATCCCATGAAGAGACACAATCCCACGAAAAGACACAATCCCACAAGACACAGTCGAACGAAAAGACACAATCCTTCGAAAGACACAATCCCACGAAAGACACAATCCCACCAAAAGACATAATCCCGCAAAAGACACAAGTTCACGAAAAGATCTAATCATTCGCAAAGACAATCCCACGAGAAGACACAATCCCACCAAAATATGTATTCCCACGAGAAATTTCAATCCCACGAAAAAACACAACTTCACGAAAAGATACAATCTCACGAAAGACACAATCTCACAAACAGACTCAATCCCACGAACAGAGACAATCCCACGGAACATTGTAAATCTACGGGATTTATTTTTTACTAAGAATTCTTACCTAAGAAACCTTCATATAGATGACATTGAGCTAGATCTCTGCCACACATACAAGTATCTCAGGGTTAACTGTTAACGACACAGAACTCATTATGAACTTAAGAAAAGACTGGGAGCGGTGAAGCCACTCAAGACTCTTGTTGGCAGAGAACATGGTATCAATGTTAACATTGCATGATTCTTGCATGAACATGAGAAAGGAACTCAACTTGCCATCTATTTACGAAATATTATGATACATTAATACTATATTTGGTGTCAAAGCAATTAAAGAACCCCTCTTAAACATAAGATAGAGAATCTAACTTTACATAACAATACCGAGTCACACTCCAATTCATGGTTGCAAGTGACATACAAATTCATACACCAATTAAATATGTCCTTGGGTAGGTCCCCATATGGATGTTCTATTCCACCGTGGAAAATGTCGACAGTGAACGTATATCATGCTAATATCTCTAAAAAAAAAGACACAGTTTCATCAGCTATACTTAAGCAACATGCCCTTGCAACCATTAATGAGCATCTTGAAATTCCGAATAATGACAATGAGTGCTACACTGATGGATTATTACAGTCTGGAAGTAGAGCAGGATGTACTTATGTTGTATATAAAAACAATACTTTACAGCACCAAGATTGTAGGAGGGTTCATGACTGGGTGAACACTACGCAAACTGAGTTGGTAGGAATACTCATAGCCACAGACTTTCTGTTAACTCAAGGCTCAGGAGTAATTTTCTGCGACTGGCAGAGTGCTCTCCAGGCTCTGAACACTCTTGATAAAGGTGCTGAAAATATCGTAATTGATATAAGAATAAATGTACATCGCGCCAAGGAACGGGGCCATGTTATACATTTTGTGTGGATACCATCGCATGTTGGAATCGCTAAACATGATCTGCCGATCGCCTAACGAGGGCAGCATATGATAAGCAAATTGTGGATATAGACTTTGACATACCTCTTGCTAGGATCTCACACATAATAAGAACCTCCAATAGGGAGGACTTGATGGAGCTAACAAACTCTCAAAGACCTGAAAGCTGTAGCATATTTTTTTACCAGTTTTCGCAGGAGAGATTCATTTATGGTTCATACAAGACAATGGGATATTGTGACTGCAAGAATTAGATACAGAATGTATTGGCAGTCAGTTCAGAATGCAATGTAGAAGAAACTAAATGCAGACTTTGCAACGAAGAGTATAAACGAACACTTGAACATTACATTTCAGAGTGCCATA
>BOPN01002564.1:69959-74959 GCA_017312705.2 Penaeus japonicus
TGCTTTTCCCTGTCTCCTTTGCGTGTCCCTCTCATCAGCTGCATTCATCTAAGGGCGGCTGTGAGTAGCTCTGTGAAGGAAGACAAAAGCGCATCAGTATTTGACCAATGTTTTTCTAGGTTATAACAGAACATGTGATGTTAATTGCGCTGACTTAATAGAGAGTTTTCTATTTCTGCTTTCATTATCATAAACATTAATTTCATGATTATCATAACCGCAATCATCATGATCATCCTTTTTACCTTTTTACTTTGCATTCCTTTTTTACGAAATATCGATAATAGTAGTAAAAATGATGCTATAGGCAACAACATTGCTAGTATTGAGAATGACAATAATCATCATGATAATAAAGATAATGAAAATGAAAATACTAAGTGGAACAATGATGATGACGATGGCAATAGAATCATAACAACAACATCAACGAGGACCATTTTTATAATAATACTTATGATAACAATAGCAATGCTAATGATAAAATAATAATAATGATCATAATGGTTATGATGACAATGGTAGTGACGACGGCTATGATCATGATTATTATGCAAAAGCATCATTATGATAATGGTGTGGACGACAATACTGATAAGGTTATCAAAGGGATAATGATGATAATGATATATAAATGCAGGGAAGAAAAGGATGCTAACAATAAACACACGAGCAAAGAAAAAGCTGAAGGCGAACCGAACCGAACCGCGGTCTCCTACCTCCATGGCGAACGCCTCCGGCTGGTAGTAATCGTAGACGAGGACGGACGCCGGCGCCGTCTGCTCCACTTCCACTTCGCGAATGGCGTCGAAGGACACGCAGATCTCCTCGTGCGAGAATTCCTCTATGTAGAAGGACACCTTGGGGCCGTCGACGTCGTAGCGCTTGACCTTCGAGTCCCTTGCCACGACCGCCTTCAGGTCGCTCTTCTCGGGGATGTAGCCGGACACAAGGCCCACCTCGATGACCGCCATGTTGGACTCGCCGTCGGGGAGGAGGTACTCAGCGCACACGTCGAGGCTCATCCGCTCGCAGCCCTTGCCGGGCACGTGGGCGGCTGAGACTCGTACGCCGAAGGAGTCCGTCGGGTCTGGGTTGATGATGTTGTAGTTGAAGAACGGCCTAGGTTGTGAGGGCGGTATCGCAAGGTCTTGTTGACACCGTCCTTGTTATTTTCGTTATATCATCACAATTACTGCACAAGGATGTTAGAACAAAGGCGATAATAATTGCCACACACATCAATTTGACTTGAACTGTTTTCATGGCTGGACTAACATAAAAACACACAATAAATCTACCTCCCATTACTGGCAATACGTACTTGAACTACAGTGCAGCCTTGACCCTTTACACTGATGTCGATCTATGTGGGACAGCTGGGAGTGTCACCAACTCGTAAGAGTTTGTTGTCTTCGTTGACGGCGATGGAGTGCGAGAGATCCGTGGCTGTGACGGCAACTGCCACATCCAGAGGACCCTTACGTGTGAGGGTTTCATACACCGACAAGGCCTGCAGAGCCACTACGGTGTCCTGCCAAACCACTCAGCTCGTTATGTCTATTTCCAGATAGTTGCTAAGAAAAGGATAAACATCAATGGCATTTTATGTGAAACGAAAATATGAGTGAGCAGTTTACGAACCTGAGTGGAATAGAAACCTCCATAGCCATTCCTCTTGGTGGTGAGCCACTTGACTACTTTCCTCGCCTGCAGTGTATGCTCCTCGGGATTTTGGGCCATCATGGCCAATATGGCGTAGCCCGCTGTTTCCACGGCCAGTGCGTTACTCGTATCTACCACAAGTAAAACATTCAGCTTTGGGATGATGCCTCCAATGATGCGCTGTGGGTAATCTATACTGGATGATTAATATATACATGTTTACAGGGATTTAGGATATATGACTGTGTGTAAGAAGTACCTTTTGGCATATCCCAGTGCATAAGGTTTTCTTCTGTCACGGCCAAATCCAGTAGTTCCTGTAAGACTTGTTGTGAGCTAGAATCCTGGGCAAGAGCCAGAGCATAAGCCTTGAGAGCCAAGGTGTAGGGGTCATTTGAGGAGTCAGACGAGATGCACCTGATGCTATATGCAACAAGTGGAGCATCTATGGGAACTCCAGACTCGAGAAGAGAAATGACTACATATGCTGTCATTGGCACACGGGATTGCTTGCCAGCCAAACCGCCCTGTGGAAGGAATTACAATGCTTAGTTCCTCATCGTCTTATTTATCGTCTTTTCTAAAATGTACAAATTCAGTAATATATTTCGATTGAAAATATGCCCAGAGTAATCCATACCTTGAGAGCTTTACTGAATACTTTCCCAACAGGTGAACCACACAGCCATTCTCGTCGGTATTGGTTGAACTCAACCATGTTCTGGTTTCATTCAAACTGGACTCGTCCACCTATTGACAAAATAGTGTAATAGTGAATGACTGTGATGGTAACGGTGGTGATGGTAATGGTGATGATGATGAGGGTGATTATGATCATAATCAGGATTATTATATCGGAAATTAATGATAAAGCTGTGTGAGCGCACAGTGTTTACAAGTGGGAGATATCGTATATGGACAAACAATGACAAATGAAGTGATCACTGCGGCAAAGAAGAGGGCCGTATATAAGCATGACATTCCTTACATAGATGAATTCCTCTGCCTCGGCGAAGGACTTGAGAACAAAGGCAGTCAACCACGTAGAACCAGAGGCATCTGCAGTACCGAAGGCGCTGAAGGACCCGTTACGATGGCGGCAAGAGGAGCTCCCCTCTGGTAGCCTACAAGGTTTTTAATATTTCGGTAAAAATGATCTGGATTGCAATACATTTTCCCAAAATCTCATCTTCATTTCTTACGTATCGTGAGACAATGGTGAATCCTTTTATGAAATGCAGTTCTTATAACTTTTCTTCCTGGCCGACTAACCTGCCTTCATGTACTTTATGAGTCTCTCTGTGATCTCTGGCGTGTCTTGGTTGGTGCCCTTAAGATACTGAAGGATATAGATGTTTGGAGCGAAGTTGACCATGTTCTGTTCTCCACAGCCATAAGGCATACGGATGAGAGAACCTAGGTTCTGTAAGGAAGTGGAAGGCACTCTGATTATGAAATATTTCCCCGGTCCCGTTGATTTAAGATTCGTCTCGTTATTACAGAGAAAGAAGAAATTCCCATATCAAGAACAAGCCGATGAAAATGCGCATATATATTCTCGCAGAAAAAAATCCTAGAAGGTGAGGGAAAATGACCTCGAGTGAGAGAGAAAGCAGGTCGCCGCCTACAGCGACCCAGCCCCGATCCGAGCCCGGAACGACGTTTGGCCGGACCTCCATCTGCCACGTCTCAAGCGCGCCCTCGCCCTCGCTAAAGTCTGCAATGAAGTGGAAACTCTATCGTGTGCTTGTTGCATCGATTTTCGTGTTTCAGAGTTGCCTCTACTGTGTTCCTTCGGACGGAACAGCATTTGTGAGACTGTCAGCTGTAAGAATCGTGATGATCTCACCTTCGGCACAAATGTACTTGCTCCAAGTTTCCTCCTGCGGGAAGCCTTCAGCCTCAACCTTTATGGGTTTGATCAAGGCGTCACTGAAATAGGAACATGTGGAGTGTGTTATTACCCTGACTGAATTTAAGAAACTATATAAGACTTGAGGAATCATATTATATGACTACCGTGTTTAGCTCCTTAAATATGTGAAGAGTAAGGAGTAGTTTACAATTACTTTTTTGATGGAAAACAGATAAACAATAGTAGTACAAGATCTCAATGAAATATTTAGAAACTTTCTCTTAAATATTAATTATATTCTAAGAGATATTTCAAAGCTACCAAAAGATGATTAAAGAAAAAAAACCGTAGCCTGACCTCTTCTCAACGCCATCTACAGGGTCGCATGTCCCGGGGAACGAGCCGTCCACAAAGGCTGACAAAGTGAGGTTAACGACTCCTAGTTCCCTTGCTGCAATCTTGATTATGTGAACTTCCTTATCGTTCCCTGCGAGACACGACTTCCTCTGATTGCTTGGTCCTTCCACAGTCGAGTCCTCTATGATCCTATACCCAGGACTTTCGTGCAAAGTAATAGAAATCTGCAAACAGAAGGAAGAGTTTTAGCGTTACATTTCGTAGCATGCCAGAGGGAGATCGTGTGAAGTCAACAAAAGCCTTTGCAATGTGCAATTCAGTAAAAAGTAGTGAAAGTAAGAGCCAGACTTACAGGCAAAGACTGGTCGAGGTAGTTAAAGATGGAAATCTTGACAGGAAAAACTTCCCCGCGCTTGACAGAAGGTGGGAGTGTCAAGTCCAAGAAGAAGGGGGTGAAGGTGGTGATGGACGCCCGTTCCGAGAGTCCAACGCCCTTTTGGGGATGGGCGCACCAGGCCTTGCCGACCCACTCCGTGATCGTGTCCGGGAGATGGAGATTCTTTTGGACGACTCCGCTTGACCTGTCGGTGCAGGGTGGCAACTTTCTAAGAGTCAGAAGGGCAGGAGAAGCGAACGAAGGGAGGGAAGGAGAGAGACCAGGAGAAGGGAGGGAAGGAGAGAGACAAGGGGAAGGGAGGGAAGGAGAAAAACAAAGAGAAGGGAGGTAAGGAGTGAGACAAGGAAAAAGACAAGAAGGGAAGGAAGGAGAGAGACAAGGAGAAGGGAGGGAAGGAGAGAGACAAGGGGAAGGGAGGGAAGGAGAGAGACAAGGAGAAAGACAAGAAGGGAAGGAAGGAGAGAGACAAGAAGGGAAGGAAGGAGAGAGACAAGAAGGGAGGGAAAGAGAGAGACAAGGGGAAGGGAGGGTAGGAGAGAGACAAGGGGAAGGGAGGGAAGGAGAGAGACAAGGAGAAGGGAGGGAAGGAGAGAGACAAGGAGAAGGGAGGGAAGGAGAGAGACAAGGAGAAGGGAGGGAAGGAGAGAGACAAGGAGAAGGGAGAGAAAGAAAGAGACAAGGGGAAGGGAGGGAAGGAGAGAGACAAGGAGAAGGGAGGGAAGGAGA
>BOPN01002564.1:87459-92459 GCA_017312705.2 Penaeus japonicus
CACTGGCAAACTCATAATCTGGAAGAGGCGATTGCTTCGACCAACGAAATATACGAGAAAATGATTACATTCAGTCCAAACCTTTTTGAAATCCCCAAATGCAATGCAACGCGAGAATTCACAAAATAAATCCATTTCTTGCTTGGCGGATATATCAACGCATCGCATCTTCAACCTCTCACACTAAAAGCGATCGCCGCTTTAGCCCAGCTCATCTGTCAGCGATCTCACGGCCGGTCAAAAACAGCCGAGGACATCAAGGCTGTGCAAAGAAGGAAGGAGAAGTGGGAAAGAGGAGAGGTAAAAGAAGGAAGGAGAAGTGGGAAAGAGGAGAGGTAAAAGAAGGAAGGAGAAGTGGGAAAGAGGAGAGGTAAAAGAAGGAAGGAGAAGTGGGAAAGAGGAGAGGTAAAAGAAGGAAGGAGAAGAGGGAAAGAGGAGAGGTAAAAGAAGGAAGGAGAAGTGGGGAAGAGGAGAGGTAAAAGAAGGAAGGAGAAGTGGGAAAGAGGAGAGGTAAAAGAAGGAAGGAGAAGTGGGAAAGAGGAGAGGTAAAAGAAGGAAGGAGAAGTGGGAAAGAGGAGAGGTAAAAGAAGGAAGGAGAAGTGGGAAAGAGGAGAGGTAAAAGAAGGAAGGAGAAGTGGGAAAGAGGAGAGGTAAAAGAAGGAAGGAGAAGGGGGAAAGAGGAGAGGTAAAAGAAGGAAGGAGAAGTGGGAAAGAGGAGAGGTAAAAGAAGGAAGGAGAAGTGGGAAAGAGGAGAGGTAAAAGAAGGAAGGAGAAGTGGGAAAGAGGAGAGGTAAAAGAAGGAAGGAGAAGTGGGAAAGAGGAGAGGTAAAAGCGCTTTTGACCGAAGCAGAAGCATTGCAAAAGAAAAGAAGGAAATTATGGAAAAAGGTGAAAGAGAAAGATACAGCCACGAAATTCTCAAGCATGATGAAGCAAGGGAAAGTGTCACTGGCGACAAGAACATTGGCACTAGATGATGCAGCTGGCACCCTGCCTCTAAATGACACCACGCGAGAGGCACTCAAGGACAAACGCCCTCTAGCGAGAGAGGCCGCTCCTGATACAATGAACGGAGGAAATGACATCCCACCGCCACCAGCACTATTTGACAGAATAACGGGTGAAGACATTCGGAAACGCGCCCTCCACACACACGGTGCAGCTGGACCATCGGGAATGGATGCCAAAGCCTGGAAGAACATCCTAAGCCATGCGAGATACGGCAGTGTTGCGAATGATCTGTGCAACACGATAGCAGCCATGGCGAGAAAAATGGCGACTAACACTTGTCAAGACATAGAAGCCTTCACTGCTTGCCGCCTCATTGCCCTCGATAAGAAGCCAGGCTGCCGCCCTATTGGTGTCGGTGGAGAGAAGTATCTTGCATTATATATATATATAATGCAGTAGAAGTATATATATAATGCAGTAGAAGTATATATATAATGCAGGTGGAGAGAAGTATCTTGGAGCAGTCCTAGGAACAAAAGAAGCACAAGGAGCTTTTGTGAAATCCAGAAGTGGAAGAGTGGATAGAGGAGATAAAACGGTTAGCCGATATTGCAAAACATGAACCACATGCTGCCTATACCGCATTCACTTTGGCATTAAACATAAGTGGAAATTTCTGATGAGAACAGTACCAAACATAGGACACCTCCTACAACCCATAGAAGACACCATCAAGAGGGATCTTATACCAGCCCTATCAGGTGGGCGTAACCCTACAGACCTAGAGAGAGCCATCCTAGAACTGCCACCGAGAATGGGAGGCATGGGAATAACCAACCCATGCAAAATATCAGACACTGAAAGCAATCAACATTCTGATAAACTCAACAGGTTATCTGACGCAGCACATAGTAAGCCAGAGCAACCAAGGGGAAACAAATGAAGCAGAACAGAATCAAATGATATCAGAAATAACAAAAAACAGGGAAGATAACTAACAAGCAGAACTACAGCATATCTTATTGCAAATGCCAGAGGACCATCAGAGGAGAATGCAGATGGCACAGGAAGTGGGGGCATCCAATTGGCTTTATATTTATATATATACATATCATATCATTATATAATATTATATATTATATAAGACCATCAGAGGAGAATGCAGATGGCACAGGAAGTAGCATCCAATTGGCTTTATATATATATATATATATATATATATATATATATATATATATATATATATATATATATATATATATATATATATATATATATATTAAATTAGATATATAAGTAAATATATATATATATATATATATATATATATATATATATATATATATATATATACATACATACATATATACATACATACATGGTAGCCTAATATATATATATATATATATATATATATATATATATATATATATATATATATATATATAAACATACATACATATATACATAGATACATGGGTATTTACATATATATATATATATATATATATATATATATATATATATATATATATATATATATCTATATAGTTACATTAATGTATATATATGCATATATATACTATATATTATATTTATACACATAATTATATTTGTACATATAAACATATATATAAATATATATATATATATATATATATATATATATATATATATATATATATATATACCTATAGTTACATTAATGTATATATATGCATATATATACTATATATTATATTTATACACATAATTATATTTGTACATATAAACATATATATATATATATATATATATATATATATATATATATATATATTATAAGGTGCAGGCAAACGCAGAGGGTATTGACTCTGGCTCTCCTTGTAGGATTTTCCACGTAGGGCGTCTAACTGTGTGTTTAAGTGGACAATACAAAATGGCCTTTTTTCGCGAAATGCTATGTATATTACAAAACGTTTTGTCACGAGTCTCTGGCTAACAAGATTTTTCGATTAATTTCTATGGAACATTTCTGCCATCTTGGCGCTCTTTTCGTTTGGTCTAGAGCACCTAAAGTCATGTAGAGTTTATTTTGAGTAAGTCGACCACGAGGATTCCAGATCTGACATTATTACACGTTACACCATTTTAACCCTTTAAAAATGAGGTGGGGGAGATGGAAGGGGGGGGGGCGCTGTCACCCTGTCTGCAACAAATGACCTGCTCTCCTATTGCATGATGACGCCAAGGATGAGACCGAGGATTGGGATGAGGAGTTAGGTCGAATCCTGATTTTTTTTGTGAACCCCTTGTTCAATTTTAGTTCTTTCGTCCTTTAATAAGTCGTTTTTCATTTAAAAGCATTTCTGTTGACATGTTTCAGCCCAGTGACAACGGGTTCTCGTAAGTGAACTGCATGCCGGGGATGCAATATTTGCACTAACAATATTACCTGGCCGGTAATATAGCCCTTTACTTTTATTTATTCCTACGTTCCTTTTGTACGCACATCAATTTTTATATATGAGTCTATGTCTTCGTACATTTAACTACGTATATTAGCCGTTTTATCGACATTTTTTTCCTTATTTGTTCATTTTATAGTCTAGACTTTATGAATATGACTAAAATTAAATCAAGTGTTCATAAAGATTATTTGTGATTTGCTACTTTTTTATCTTTGTTATATGCAATGCAAATAATAATGTATATACAATCTGTATAGATATATAGAATTAAAACAATATATAATAACAAAATATCTACAATTTTTGACGAGGCCAGAAACGTGGACTGAGGTCAGTGATCGGCCTACTCCAGCAGCAGTTGGAAATCAGATCGAGTGTTGAGTTAACCATATGAGTGTAAATTTGCATGTATACATACACCGATAAATGTATACATACATAGAAACAAACGCGTACTGAATTAACAGATCACCAACGGTGTCGAAGGCAAACTCAGAATTTTCACTGATGTTTTCTTCCATCGACAAGTCCATGTTTTTAGTCGCAGAATCATTCCTACGTTTCTTTCTTGTCAATTGCCTTTCCAAGAAGACAGATAAAAATAAACATTTAGGTGGAGGAAGGGGGGGGGGGTGAGGAGGCTTAAAAATAACTGAGACAAACGCGGGGCCGTTCGTCGCTGGTGCTTTTATTTCGTCGACGAGTCCATTTTGCTTGTCGAAAATGTCCTCGGCCAGAAGACAGGTCAAGAAAACGTTTACGTGGAAGAGGGTCGGGGCGTGAGAGCACCGGGGTCGGGGAACGCGTCGCCGGAAGTTTTGGGTGATGAGAATGTCGTCCACGTTTTCTTCGACGAGGAAAACAACATGATCGGCGGAAAAGCAAATGCAGATTTCATGAAGGACTATAGTCAAGGGAAGAGAATGAGGTCAAGTGATTTAAACTTTTTCTTTCTTTGTTGGATTTATTGGCTATCGACCAGCGGCACATACCATGGCCATTAAGCCAATGGTTCCATTTTATCTCATTAATCTAGAGAAGGTCATAAAGTTTTGTCTCCTTTAGAAAAATGATTATTTTGCTGATTATCTTTTCGTTGTTTGATAGTAAATTAGTTATAATACATTCTATATTTTAATAGTAAATTAGTTATATTACATTCTATATTTTTTATATGAAGGCAGGTTTTTATATTTTGCCTTTAGCGGTCGTATTTTTCACATGTTATCAAGATGTGATGTATTGATAACCTCCTGTCACAGTGGTTACACATAGGAGGGAAATTCTTCTCAATATAGGGAGTGAGGAGGGTTATCCGTGTGGCATTGACCCTAAGTCGGGCCAACACCACCTCCTCTCTTCTATTTCTTCTGTGGGCTGTATCCTATGGTTCTATATTCACTTTATGTTTAGTAATTTGGAGGTTGGTCCACTCACTTTGCCACAGATGTATTTTTCTTTTATAACGGAAACAAAACACCTGAGATCTGCGCGGACAATGCCAGGCTCCAGATCACCAGTTGACCCGGCTAATTTGTCAGCCTGTTCATTGCCATGGATACCCGAGTGTCCAGGTACCCATATTAGCTTGATTGATTT
>BOPN01002564.1:102459-122459 GCA_017312705.2 Penaeus japonicus
ATTTTTCCGTATTGCCAATACTGAGTGACATTCGAAAGTGAAAGTAATCTAGGAAAAAGATGTATGTTCTCCCTCGGGCTAAGTGATAGGCCTTGCTTGGTGAAAGTCTGGGCAGTAGGAAGTAGTAACAGCTGGTTTGTTTGAGTGAAGGAAGTTTTGTTGGCAGGGCTTTTGACTTTGGGTGAAATTCTCCTCCAGTATTGTTGATTTATACCTTGGGTAAGTATATGGGTTTATAATGATACTTATTGAGCCGTACCATATATGTGGTGGACGTTGGGAAATTTTTGAGATTGAGGTTGCAGTTTAAATAAGGTTTAAAGATTGTGTCAGGGCTAAAACAAACAATGTAGACCTTATCCCCTACTGGAAGGGCAACAGATGGTGTTGCACACCCCTTGTAAACCTGTAGTTAGTTAGCTATCCCTAAATTTATATATCTTTAGATTTATTGAAGCCCCCTTGGATTCATCATTCTCATATATTACATAACATATTATATATTTCTACTTGTTACAAATTTTACAGTTTTCATTTTTTATGTTTGCTGAATGTCACATATCTTACACAAATCTACAAGCTTTTTTTCTTTCTTTTTTTTCCTGTCGTTATCTCGACCCTCACCTTAAACCAAAGTGAGTGTGACAACGGATGTGGCCTGTTTATAGTAAATGTTTTAGGAAACATAAAACTATTCTATATTTTTTATCATGCTGTCATATTAATCCATTGACAGCCGATGGCATGATTTGCTGCCAAGGCAAAGTCGGCCAGAGACGCGGATGCCACTGTGCCAAACAACGTAAACCCGCCATCTGACTGTATACGTATTTTACCAAAACCGCGACCAATGGGTTTACTCAGTTATGAGGGGCACACATTTGCCTAATTTCACTCCTGGTTTATTTTTTATTTTATTTCTTTATTTTTTTGGCCAAAGTTAAGAAAAATTTATATATGCAAATGCAACTACAGTGTGTATATACAAACCTAACTGACCTCATAACGTGATAGGATGTCTTTTGTCATGTTAAAAATATTTTAATGACGTTATCACATCATCTGTAGAAACTAGCATAAAGAGTTTAGTGTCCTTTTTGCAAGAACTAGTGCAGGAAAGACTCTAAATGAAATAAATTAGAGGGGTAGCTAATTATCCAAAGGTAAGGGGACAACTGTAGGTTTCTCTCTAGTGGTAAGGGGTTTGGAGACTTGTCCTCAGTATAAGGCCAGGAAGAAATGTTTGGTCTATAAAGCATTTTTGGACAATTTTTCTCTCAAGTTGGGTAGTAATTAAAAAAAAAAAAAGAAAAAAAAAATGCCCCTCTCCCCCTCAATCTTTGATTCTTCATGGGTCCTCTAATTTTTTTTAAGGTAAGAAAAAAATAGCATTAAAATGTATATGAATATCTTTTTAGAATTAATGGGAATGTCTTATGTTTCACCCCAATTTGCAAGCTTATTTTGGATGGCTTGCCCAGCAAGTATACTTGGAGAAGTAACCTCCCTCCTGAAAGACCTGTAAACTTGAACCAAAAATTGTCCAAAGACACTCTGTTAAGCAAACAATCCTTCTAAGCCTTTTGACCTATTCCTCGTGAGTGTTTTCAAACCAGGACAAGCCCTCAAACCCACTTCCTCTATGGTCCTCTGCAGTTTCTCTCTTGGAAGCAAGCTTCCATCACTTCTCCCACTAGGGTGTTACCCTACTGTTGGTAAATCTGCATGCCATCTTCCCCTGGACTATGTCCTTAACTAGGGGTAAACCTTTGTACTTCTTTCCCCTGGAATGTTCTCTTATGAGGGGCAAGCCCTGGAACCACCTTGATATTTCCTCATATATTTATTATAAAGCCCTTGTATTTGTGGTCTCACCCAGCACTAGTATATATATATATATATATATATATATATATATATATATATATATATATATATATATATATATATATATATATAGATATAGGAATGCTTATTACATAACGAGGGCTATAAGAAAGTTTAGATAGCCACTTGATTTTCTTAGTTATATTCTTTTGGGACATATCTTATATTATATTCTTTTGGGACACTTGTAGAGGTGAAGGATTGCACTTGAATAGGGTATTTGGCATAGAATGTTAAAGAAAAAAGAAAAAATAGTGAAAGTTAGTACAGTAGTTGTAAAGTAAGTGGTATGAGAATTAAAAGATATAATTCATTTGGAGTGAGAGCTCTAGACTCCTGCATTTGGAATAGACCTGTGGTGTGTTTCTGCAGAATATGGCTTCATTGCCAAATGCTAAGTATTTTTTCTGAATAGTATGGCATCATTCAGGACATCTGTTGCCTCCCACTCTATTTTTTCATATATCTATAATTTATTGTGCTGCAAACTCTCCCATACACCAGTCAGGATCTCAACATGAAGGGAGGGCATGAAGTAGAATATATAAGAAAAATTAGAGATTCTCACCTTAACTTCTTCAAAGGGACTGCTGCCCTCTGCTCCTGCCTTGGAAAACAGACTTATACAAGTTAGGACGGAGAGTAGGGCCAATATGGAGGGGTGCACACAAACCTGAGAGGTCAGAATAAGTACAGTGATGTCCTTTTTCATCACTCACAGCAGTGTATTACGCTTCTTTCTGTAGTGCATATGTGGGGGATGGCTTTCTTCCAAGGTGGGGGTTGTGGGCAGCACAAACCCCAGCAATATATATCCAGTGTATATAACATTGTTCCTTGCATGTTTCAGTGCATATTATGCCATATTATTGGGAACCCTACAATTCTTCTGTAGTACTTCATACTCTCCCCTACTATTTTGGCCTAGAGTATAGGGTATAGGAAGGTTTTCATGCAATATATTTAGATACATTTAGATGTACACAGATTTACACACTTTGACTTTGTCTTTGTAGTTTCTTTAATCATACCACACTAAAGTGCAGCATTTCAGCTGCAGAAAGTGACTCAAGTGAATGTTTTGTCATAAATACCGATGTAAACAAATCCTCTCCTCTCATACTGACTTTTCCTCTCACCTGTGCATAATGTGTGGAGTGGTGTGGTTTTTAAAGTATTCTGAGCTATTTGATGTAATCATCGTCACTTGTCTAATCATTCTAATCCCTGTCATGAGGAATTAATTCTTCCTCATCCTCACATTCCACTGTGACCATGAAAAAAAGTTTGGTACTTCTGCAATTGAAGACAGCAAGGAAAGTGGCATGAATTTAATAATTGCCATATAGCTCAAGAAACAATAATCAATACTACACATTAATCTAAGGGTGAAATGCAATTGGGTTATTGAAAAAGATGTCATGGCTGGTGATGCATGACATTAGTCAGATGGATACTATTGATGTGCTGGAGGTTTGCAACTGTGATTGGGTGAAGAATCAGATAGTGATTCCATCTTAACCCAGTCACGACTGATATTAGGAAAGATTAAAGTTATGAAGATAGGGAACACACTAATCAATACTTGTTATGTTGGAAAAAAAAAAACTGCAGAAAGTAATTGTAATATCAAGTGTATGCTTATGTGGCCAAGTTGAGCAATACCTTGGGTTTTACATTTTTTTCTCTATCAAAGGCAATGTAAAAATCAAGAACAGAGGTTACTGTTGTATTTGAATACCTTTTCCAATAAAACAGAAAGACTTTAACCCATTGTTGCCAGGGCTTATAATTGACTAATGCTGCTCCTGCCGGTTAGATAACAAGTGAACATAGTGATTAAACACCGGATCTCTGCTGACACAGTGCCTCGCAGAGAGCTTTTCACCCGCCTGATTCAATGGGGTGATAATAGGAGGTTTTTCTATTTGTTCATATAAATTTATACAAATGTTACTTTCAAAAGTGAATAGAAATGTGTCAATGCAAATGGAACAAATTTAAAACGTATGTTTTGAGAGAGAGATCATGACATGATAGATCATCTGGTGGAAGTGAAATATTCTCAAGATATGATATCACATCACCTGTCATGATTGGGTCAAAGCTGAACAGTGGTCTAGGCAGTAAGCTCATCATGGGGAAAAAATAGTGAAGTTGGGTACTCAAATTCAGTTTTCATGATTATGCTTTGTCATTAAATATTTAGCATAATAATGAAGTTTGTCCAGTAAGATATAAATTTTGTTTCAAAATATAACTATATGAAATAACATGCTGATTATGAAAAAATGTTTATAAGTATATATATATATATATATATATATATATATATATATATATATATATATATATATATATATATATATATATGTATATATATATATATATATATATATATATATATGTATATATATATATATATATATATATATATATATATATATATATATATATATATATATATATATATATATATATATATATATATATATATATATACATTTCAACCTTTTTATGTAAAGCATTCACAAGTGTGAATCACTGAGATGTCAGCACTAATGAAGAAAAAAAAAACCCAATGATTCTGCCATTTATAGTGAAAAGATGGGCCTCCTTTTTCTTTTCTTTTTTCGTGAAGGGGGAGGGGAGGGGGTCATTCACCAGATATATAAGTATATAAAGTACAAGGTACATGTGAGGACATAACATTCAGTCAAAGAAAGGAGAGTAAAAACCCACTCCAGCAATACCACATGCTCACCTCATAATGAACCTGGTTTCAATGACTAACTGCTTGCTATCATGTCTACTACAGTTATAGTGGTTGGTCAGATAAATTATTTGTATTATGTTTATTTGATTGCATATAGATTTTATGCTTGGTCTATTCATTGATTAGTATGAGTGCTAATTTATATTATTAGGAAGTTTCATTCAAAATTATATTTGGTGCATATTACTAGAACATCTGAATTTCCATTCTTCTTAGTTCATATCTGGTTTATAAGCATACATTTGACATATTCAAACAGGTATCAGTGGATAAAGTCATAAAAGCTGGTAGGATGAACATGTATTGATTGAACAACTTAAAATATTTAAAAGAAAGTTTTGCAGTATTGATTACAACCTTGTGTTCATCTCCCTTTACATTAGTCAAAATGAATTCACCATGTTGGTGAGAGGTTTTTATGAAAAAAGGTGTCCTTTAACCCATTCATGCCAGGACGTATTTTCGCCTACTCCCGCTTACGCCAGGAATATACCAAACGCGTAACGCTTCATGCCAGGGTGTTTTTTTGCTGTGCGTGGCCTTGCTGATCCTCTCAGAGCATTTTTCACCCACCCTATTCTTATGGTTTTCATGAATGCATCTACAATGTAAAGGCACGTAAAAATAATACCATGTTCAGAGAAGTTATTTTAGTTGAAAAATACGTTACAGTAATGCCTTTTTAGTCTTATTTTATTGAACTTTGCCTATATTCTTCACTTCTATGTGAAAATATCATAGGAAAATGGAAGCAATCTCTTAGTGGGGCATCATAAAACATGTTTTATAGAACAGTATGAACAATCATACACGTATATATGAGTATGTACATGTACCTCGTGACGTGACTTGATGTTTTATCAATTTGATTTCATCAATACCACACACTTTTCTGTGACGTCATTTTTTTTAACCCATTCACGCTGGGGCCGTTCTGGCTTTGCACGGTCGCAATACCGGGGTTCTTGAACGCATAAGCCTAATGCCTTGAGATTCTCGGATGCACAAGCCGCGAGCCTGGGCTGCCCGCTCGTTCAACTCAAGCGTCGGGCTTGCGCTAATATCCCGTCTCGGGCGTCTGACGCAAAAACCACAAAACGTGTCCTCACATCAACCGGCTTCAGTGGGTTAATGTTATATCATTTTATGACAGTCAAACAGCTAAACTAAAGTAACAGAATATAAGAAAGGATGTAAAATGATTATTTATAAAAGCAATCTAACAATTTATTGCTGACGTTTCAGCACGTCACATTGCCCCTCCCGGAACTCAGTGAGAAAATGCACATCTCGGAATGTTGGGGATATTTTTCGGCCTCGTGATAGTACATCAACCGGTGCAAATGGGTTAGGTATGATCAAAAAGGGTGAAAAGAATACAAGAGCATTTATAAAAAATAATTTTGTTAATCAGCAAACAGTAATAGATGTATTTATACATATAGATAAAATAATATATATATATATATATACTTTGAGGGGGGACTATGATACATACTGATATGTCATGTTGAATGTGAATTGGGGAATGTGAAAGTTGATCTGGATGAATTATGCCATGCAATACCAGAAAATCTATTTTGCACTTTCAATGTTTCATTCACAACAAAAATGAGGTAGTAACCACAACCATGATTGGGTTGGGGAGAGGTGGGGCTACAAGATGAATGGGCTTTGGGGATGTTATATTGAGTGTGAGTAGGAAACTTGCCAGATAGTACCACTTTTAATAGTTTGTTGGTTATTTATTAGTGTTATTCACAGTGAAAGAAAGTTATTTAAAGCTCCTACAACATGGTCAGATAATTCTGATGTGTAGAACTGTTAAACAAATGTAGACCATCCCAATGTTTTTCTTTCTTATGCTCTGATACCATGGTGTTTTTTTTACAATCCAAAACAAACTAAACCATAGCTATCCCCAGCCTTGCCCTGTAACTGATCTATTTATGTGACAGGATTGGATATATAGTGTCAATGTATGCCCCCCCCCCCCTCTTTTTTAACAGATAGATGGCTCTACAAAGCTTTGTCACCAAGGAGTCAATGAAAGGTCTAGCTGACCTCCCTTGCATACTCCTTTCCTTGAATTATTGCAAAAGTTTTCATTGTTTACTATTGTTATTACTGTTATGGTATTAATGATGGTAATAATATTGATAGCAATTATATTAGTAATGGGAATAATATATTTTTCCTAGAAAATTGAATGAAAGGGGTGAACAGGTGAGGTCAGGTAGCCCTTTGAAATGACTTCTTGGTGATTCTACACTTGTGGAACCATCTGTGGGTAAAGAAAAGTTTTAACAGAAAACATAATGGGTGGCGTACGTCCCTGTCGGGAATGTATAATTGATAAAACAATTAAGTTTTAGATATGTCCTCTATGACAGTTGTACTATGAAAATAAAACCAGAGAAATAAATCTAATGAAAGAAATTGGTAGTCACTTTGACCTATAAGCCTCAATTGCTCCATCATGTATGTTCTGACTTGGAACTATCTCTAGATATCAATAGGAGATTAACACAAAGGAACTGTTCAAATTTCTTCTTCATATTCTGTTTACTGCTTTCCATGTTAACACCATCATGCCTAAAACTATTGTTTACCCTGACATAAATAGCAATATGCTTAATTATTCTGTGAATGATAATAGTAAATAGCCTTTATGATTATAGTTCTGCTGGTGGTTGAGAATTATTTGTAATCAAAGCCAGGATGGGCAAAGAGCTTTTTAGGTAAGCAGTCTTGTCTTCTATGGGTAATAAAATGAATATCAAACAGCTGGACCATAAATAAGAATGAGGTTCACTGTCTCTGTCTTTGAGTTACCAATGGGATGGTCAGGATGGACTCTTAGCTTGTAAATGATTTGACTTGCATGTCCCATAAAACTACCAGAACTGATGTTATACAGGAATTTTTATGAATCTTTGGGATTTTGTTTTAGTTGACATTCTCTTACATCTATGTGTGTGTGTGCACATATCACCCAATCCTCAATTATGCCATAATTACTTCTCAGTTACTTAGCATTGTATGAATCACACAAAGTTCTTTAATATTAAAGACTTTAAAAACATCCTAACATGTCTTTCAGTGGTCTATGTCCATATGTACTACTGCAATAGCCAACAAACCTGTATTGCATTTATACTGGCATGATAGCACTTGGAGACCTTTGTGGCAATCTATCATCCAAGTAAGGAACCAGTCAAAGCTATATCATGCTAGTAGATATGTGATAGAGGAATGTATTCTCTTCCTTGTATATGTATGTGTAAGAAAAGGAAAATGATTGTAATAGAAAATATATAAGTTGAACCTACAATTGTTTTACAATCCTTGCTCATAGGCAAAGGACATGAGAATTGATTTTTGCAACATCCCTTACCCTGCATTATACATGCTATTCAAAGTAAGATGTGGAGATAGTGGCATTTGATAAATTTTTGAAAGAAATACCTGAGAAAAACAACACAAAAGCAGTAGTGGTGGGACAAATGCACAAATGTGATGGCAAAGTATTACATTTTTTCTCATACCTGATTCATAACACATTCATACACCATCTATCACAATCCCCTGTCTCCTTTGTTTAGAACCTCTCTCATTTCCATTCATAAACCTCCTGATGTAGCTGAACTACACACAACCCCCCACCTCATGTATTTTATATGTATTTAAGTGATTGATTTATTTATCAAGTTACAAATGTAATTCTTTTCATTATTTAGGTTTTATTCACACAATCATTTTTTACTTTTTCACTCATATTTCTCCCAACAATGAAGGGCATACTTGCCTTTAACCCATTCACGCCGGTTGACGTGATAGCACGTATTGTGTTTTTTGCGTCAGACGCCCTGGACGCGCTATGAGGGGAAGCCGCGCGCTCGGGTAGAGCGAGCGGGCAACCGAGGCTTGCGGCTTGTGCGCCCGAGAATCTCGAGGCGTTAGGCTTATGCGTTCGAGAACCCCGGTATTGCGACCGCGCAAAGCCAGAACTGCCCCGGCGTGAATGGGTTAATAGATGTTGAAAATTGAGGGATGATTCCTGGTTGGGGAGTGCAAAGACGGCCTTGTGAATTGTGGTCTTTTGAGTCTAAAGTGACCAAAATTCTAGATAAGATATGACAGGTATTATTATGATGATATTCAGTACATTTAAGTACTGGATATTAGTTTGTCTTTATTTTTCTACTTCTTTACCAAGAGAGGAGATTGTTGTCATAGTTAGTTTCATTCTATGTTGACGTACAGTTATATGAAGACACAGTAACACGTAGCAAAAAATGTACCTGTACTGGTTGGCAATCAATAGTGTAGATTTTAGACATTTTAAGTAGTAATATTTTTTCTGAACACTGGAAATATTATTTAAATCACTGTGTTGGTCTGTTCCAGGATGTCGGTGCATTACAAATTTAAGTCGGCTGTCGAGTACGACACGCTGCCAGTGGATGGAGTCCACATCAGTTTAGGGGACCTCAAAGAGGCCATTATACAACAGAAGAGGCTTGGAAGAGGACAGCCATATGACCTACAGATCACCAATGCAGAGACCAAGGAAGGTAAGAATAGATCCATCCATGTTTTATATTTTTTATGAACCCAATCACCTGGCGCACTGGCCAGGAGGATAGCCAAGACAAAATATCTCATCCCCAGTGGCAGATGTCTTGTCACCTGTTGTTAACGGGTTAATGCTTATTTCACGCAAAATCTGAAGTGCATTTTGGTGAAGTGTATCCAAACATTTGAATTGTCCCAATAAGTTTTGCGGCCTCTTAAGTGCACTGTCAACTAATGGAGCTCTGACCTCATGTGGTCTTGCTTTTCCTTTTGAGTGTGGGTGGAGGAGGAGGAGCGGGGGAATAATGTTGTTTTTCCAACGCTGGTAATTACATACTGTGTCCTTTATAGGGTTAACCTAAACATTGTGATAACTTATGTTTGGAAAAGAATTCTGGGATATTATTTGCTGAACCATAGACTTATTGTTAATAGTAAATGTTTTATGTGACAATTTATGTAAATCAAACTATCTGTTTGGGAACAAGTTTTAGGAAAAGTTTGGATATTACTCTAGCAATGTACAGCAATCATTCATTTTATTTTTCTTTGAAAAATGGATAGGAAATGGCTACAATTTTGCACCCAAGTTTTCTCTTCAATCTTCTTCTTCTTCTTCTTCCTCTTCCTCTGCTTGGGACTTGAATTGTTCAAGTTTCTTGTATTGTGGGTAGGAAATTATTTTGATAAAATTACATAGTAACTTTCACTTCTGAGATAACAACCAGTGCAAATTAAGTATTGACTAAATTAAAAATTTATTGTAAATTTAAAGAAATATGTGTTCATTTTCAAGTGAAAGTGGGAATGTACAATACACTGAGATGCGTATTTAGGACACTTCTGATTCAAGCATTTGCAAGATGTTGAAGCTGGTCTTTTAGTTTGTACATTGATTTAGTATTTTTACCAAGATTTTTTATTTTTTAACAATACTCATATTATGTATAGGCTTGATACAATCAAATAGTCCACATGTTATAATTCTTGTTTTCCCTCCTTGCAGTTTACACAGATGAGAAGACGCTCATCCCAAAGAATTCATCCCTGATTGTTGCAAGAGTGCCTATTGATCCTGCACTCATGAAGAAGCCATGGTAAGTTTCATAGTGGTATTTTATGTATATTTATAGATATGAATGATATAGTTATTCTCACTGGTCTAAAGATTGAAAAAAATCATACTTCTTACATTATCTCTATTGTGTTTTCTTCCTATGTTTATTGAGAGCTTCCAAGCTAATATCCTTTTTTCTTCTTCAACAGGGAGAACAAGGAACCTACAGCCCTGCTACTATCCAACCCTTCAAACCTGATGAACGTATGTAACAGTGGATCCGCTGTGCAACTTACTTTACCTCCAGCCGGGTAACACCTATTTATCTAGTTTTTAAGTGGATGACTTTTGGAGTGAAAAGGCTGAAGCAGAAGCGCTGTCACAAGTGCTGCTGGCCACACTCATAAAATACCATGGTGGGCCTTCGCGGTGTCACCTGGTTGTATACTCTGAGGACAGTATGAAGCTGCCCTCTTACATACATCCAAAATACCTTTTTTTCCAGTATTTCATAATTTTGATTTATTAATATATATATATTTTTTACTTATTATTTCTCTCTGTAGACCTTTGAAAACTTTTCCCCCTCCCCAATGGGTTGTTATTGCAACAAATTTGTTCTTGTAAACTGTGTAGCAAATTGTCACTCTTAATTTTACACACTGGATGACTAACCAACAAGATCAAATAATCCTGTGTGTAAAGTTGAGGTAGACATAATATTTTCGATATTTATCATTTACTTTACTTCGTAGCAGCCAAGGAACGTACATTGCTTAGAATGAGATATTGAAATGGATTAAGATATTTATTTGTCATGAACAGTGAATTGATCATGATTTTTTGTCATGTCTAATAAGTATTTATATTCCTGTATGTTTTGTATGATGTAGCCAATAAAACTTTAACCTGAGGTGTCTGCTATTTGGTCGAACATTGCCGTTCTCTTTGGGTTAAAGCTTTGAAACCCCATTATTTTGCAAATTTAAAACATACACATGCCATAGCAATTTGTGGTTATGACATCCAAGGAATATTGCTTGCCACAGTTACACTTTTTGAACTACAAATACCTATTGGATTACATATATTATGGACACACTGCACTGTGTTGCATCTAGATCAGGGATTTTCCGAGAAGCCTGGACATGAACCTAAACTGTCTTGTTTTGTTATGATATGGAAAGCTTACTATCTTGTGCCTTTGTGTATAGTTAAATAAAGATGTTTTTGTTCACTGTGGTGTAGTTTTCTGTTAGTCATTAACAAAAGCTACCTCAGTGCTTTAAGATAATTTTTATCATTATGGTCTATGATGTTATTGTGTGAAAAACTACTTTCTATTTTTGAAGAGGGAACTGCTACTTCATATCAAATTACTGCCTAAGTCTTGACTATGGGAATGGGATATTTATTGATGTAACTTTATTTATTATTATATTCTTTTTTTAATTTGATTTTTTTTTTTTAAGAATTTATTTGATTTAATTACTTTTTTAGTTGTTTGAATAACAACATGTACCACCTGAGGCCTAAGATTTATTGCATATGTTTGTCATTATTTAAGTAAATGTGTAATTATTAGTGATATTTCTTGTTTAAAGGTTAGTTGACTGAATTACAAGAATCTTGTTGATGAATCTTATGGTTTTACACAACCCAACCATTTTTATAAAATTTCTGCTGAAATGAATTCAACTTTTTTTTATTTTTTATTTTTTATTTTATTTTTTCCATTTACCAACTGAAATGGATGAGAAATAACAACTATGGTTATATAAAGGAAAAGCATGTAGAGGATACTGAATGAATATCTCAGTATTACAGTTTGAATAAGAACTTGTCTGATATTCAACTATAATTTTCCCTCAAGAGTTTCATTTTTTAATGTCATTGAACAAATGCATATTACTAAAATAAAGTTTTAAAAGTTTGAAATACTGTGACAAGGAAGAAATTACATGGAAAAAGAAAGTAATTGGAATATTTGATTTTAAGCTCAGGTTTTGGATTCAGCCCTTTTTATAACTAAGAGAATAATAAAGTGAAACTAAAATCCTTCAGATATCTCTAGCTGACCTGGCCATAATAGTGAAAGCAATTGCATTAATTAAAAAAAATAAATACCTAAGCCTAGATTTTCTCTGTACCTGTGTTTGATATAGGTATCTGTTTGCTTGAAACCTGGGCTTAAAGGAAAATGTTTCATAACAGATGGTAATGTAAAGAAGGATAAAAGTATGCCTACTCAATTTTGCTACCTGTAAAGAGAGTCGTCATCCGTTAATGACTAAGACTTTGCTAAAGTTCCATAGCTTTCACACTTTTATCCTGATATACAAAAGAAATAGAAGTATGATGATACAGATTATTTGCAAAGATTTCAAAATCACAGCTATTATTAATTAATTTTTGTTCAAGCTGCAAAATAGAAAACACACGAGGTGTAAGTTAGAAATAGATTGATTTATAGGTTGTCTCTTCCTGCTGCTAGATTCTTTCTCTTTTAGAAAACTTTTTCTTGGGTCCCTTTCTTTTCTGCCTCTTACTCTTTCCATCACTATCTCACACGCACACACACTCTCTCACTCTCACTCTCACTCACTCACACTCACTCTCACTCTCTCACTCACACTCACTCTCTCACACTCACACACACACACACTCACAGTCAGCTAAAACAAAGCTTCACTCACACAAAATATCAATTTCTTTCACATTTACTTCATACAAGTAGTTATCCATCTTGAGGAGCAAATACGACTCTCTAACATAAAAACTGTAGTTTGCTATGGAATATACTTATTAAATATGCCACTAACAGAAAAACAAACTGGATTTTGAAATTCCCAACACAGGCCAATGATTTCACTTGCATGTCAAATATCCATATAGACCTTCCACAAAGCCAGCCACAGGTATGAGTATAGTGTCAAAGTGACACTGACACACAGGGGAAAGGGGAGGGGGAGGTGTGAGTGTGTGTGTATGTGTGTTTTTGTGAGAGAGAGAGTGAGTGGGAGTGGGTGATTGTCTCACTCACTCATACTCACACTCACACTCACACTCACACTCACACTCACACTCACACTCACTCTCACACTCTCTCTCACACTCACACTCACTCTCTCACACACACACACTCTCTCTCTCTCTCTCTCTCTCTCTCTCTCTCTCTCTCTCTCTCTCTCTCTCCCTCACCTCTCCATTACCTCTCTCCCTTTCCATTATTATTAATTGCAGAATTTCCTCAATGAATCGTATGAATTACATATTCAGCAAGATTTTGCTTATCTTTCTACTCAGTTGGAATAACAAAACTTTAACAAGAAAATGAATGCTGGGAAAGGCACCATATTTTCTTTGTTTTTTACAAACACAAAATAATATTATCATTGCTTGACTGAAGTGGCATTTAATATATGTGAAGGCAAGGCATCTAATAGAATTTGGTTCCTTTCTACGACCTCATTTTACGTAAGTTTCTGGGGCCTTGGCTAAAGATGGTTCTGATTTTGGGACCACTAATGATACTGGAGCTGTTATACTGCTAGTAGGACTGTTACTAGTACAGACATCTATCTAGTGACTCCAGTATTTGTGCCATGTCTGCAGTTATTATAACCAGTTTTACAAACTATGTTCAAGAAAATGCACTTCATATATACCAACTTTAACCCCCTTTTATTATTAACTGTATATTGTTGCTATTATCAACTCAACATTGTGTGTGTGTGTGTGTGTGTGTGTGTGTGTGTGTGTGTGTGTGTGTGTGTGTGTGTGTGTGTGTTTGAGAGTGAGTGAATGAGTGAGACACTCACTCTCTCATATACACACACACACACACACACACTCACACCTCCCCCTCCCCCTCCCCTTTCCCCTGTGTGTCAGTGTAACTTTGACACTATACTCATACCTGTGGCTGGCTTTGTGGAAGGTCTATATGGACATTTGACATGCAAGTGAAATCATTGGCCTGTGTTGGGAATTTCAAAATCCAGTTTGTTTTTCTGTTAGTGCGATATTTAATAAGTATATTCCATAGCAAACTGCAGTTTTTATGTTAGACAGCCGTATTCTAAGTCCCTAAGCACGCCGTGTACATGACATGAATATGCCGCGTATGGTATTCTAGAAACGCGGGTTCATGGCAAAAGCGTGGCAAAAGCGTGGAAAGTATTGGAACAATCGTGGAAACTCCGTGACAAGGGGGTAGGCGTGTCACGATAATTACACGGGTGAAAAATATTATATTTTTACTGTACTTTTTCTTACCAATACTTCATATGAGCATACTATGTTTGGAAAGTAACATCTATATTGGATATATTCGGCATCATTGTCCTAGACTTGGATTACAAACTCTTTTAGGAAAACATGGATTCTATGCTGATTTTGAGTTTGTTTACCTTTTGGTGGACTTTTCGAAGGAGAGTGAAGTTAAATGAATGGTAAAAGTAGTCAGGAACGTAAAGTTAACGTATATAATTATATGGAATATGTATACATTAAATCTATATCTATGATATATTAAAGATACGCATATATGTACAGTATATACAAAGACAAAATAAGGAAGATCTATTCATGAACACACGATCCTTCTCATCCCGTTTGTTTAGATCGAGCGTAGAGTGAATTACCAACGGCGCGTTCATGAAATGGTTGTCAGTTCTTTAACTAGGAACAAGTACAATGACTGATTCATACCAAAATTGTACTATCTTTTGTTAATGCTACTTATGATTGTAGTTTCTCTTATGAATTTGTCGTTTGGACAGTGCCATTCATCTGAAACATGTTAACTTTGGAATGGTTGGTAAACCTGAAGCAGCTGACACAAATGTGCCACGCTTTTGCGTCCTAGATTACCACATTCGTGACACGAACACGACATGGACACAACATGAACATGACATGGCCACGACACGCAGAAAACGTCTAAGAATACGGCTGATAGAGTCGTATTTGCTCCTCAAGATGGATAACTACTTGTATGAAGTAAATGTGAAAGATATTGATATTTTGTGTGAGTGAGGCTTTGTTTTAGCTTATTTAAATAAATAACTCAATTTTCAAGTATATGTGAGGTTTTATCTTCTTTCATATCCTTATTTATTTATTCGTGGCAACATTGCTCAACGTCTTTTTCCCTCCCCTTCAAAAAATTGACAACTGATTTAGAATAATGTTTGATTCCTAATTTCCAAATAGCAATTATTTTGCTCTTAATCTCATCATATTTTACAAAAATGAAGAACTTGAGTTTTTTTTAGGGGGGAATTCCCTTCTGAACCTCATTTTAAGTGAGGAGATATGAACTAAACAAGTTCTGTCAGTCTATAATTCAGAGGTTGGCAACTACAGCCTGTTTGGTGGACCTGTAATGCCACTCAAAATTATCTAGTGTCCTGTCACCTTCTGCCACCCAGCTTTTCACCATATATTAACCCATTGCCAATGGGGCTATTTTGGCTCCAAATGGTCTAAACCCCAGGTTATTTAAAACACTTAAATCTAATACCTTGGGCTATTGGCCCGCTCTGGCCACGGCTAAGTGCTACATGCCTGGTCACCTGGCATGCCAGCCAAAAGGATCATGATAAAATTCCTCATCCCTGGCAGCTGGTCCTGTTACCACTCGATGTGATATCTTGTCACCCAGCGTTAATGGGTTCACCCCTTCACCCATTATGGACAGGTGTTATGACATACATGAAGCAGGAGCCTTGGCCTGACTACAGGCGTCATGACGTATATGACGTTTGGGGATTTTGGATTACCGTGCTATGAGGAAGGAGTGAGTGAGGATGACTATTGCAGCCATAATTACTATAACTACTGTTATACTAAGCAAACCTAACATCCAAAACCTAGATGGCACCACTTTCTTTTTGGACCAGCAGGAGAGAGATCCTTGAATGACACTCATCCACGGTCTCTAGCAAGCACTAACTATATAAAGCGATGGCACATAACAAGATGTGCTCTAAAGTACCACAGATGAAGGATGTGCAGGCAGATCGAGAAGAGGAAGGTGACTCCAACCAATGCCCAGTGTCTACAATGTGCTCCTGTACCAGTGGGGATGCCTTTTCTGTGGCAAACTCAGTCATAAGTACAGGTTTCCTACCTCTTCATGTTGTCCTCACTGATTATAAAAAAAAATAAAGTTGCTTTTTGTACTCCCATAGAACAGTAATACTTCTATCACACTGTTTATAAAGAAAAGATGAGCTCATATGGATCTTATACTACAATTTTAGTCAACTGCAGCATTGATAGAGCCTGTCATATGACAAATATGTCTCTAAACACTATAAAACACTAAAATGAAACAAAAATGGCTCTAGTTTTACAATAAATGACAGAGTGGGGAGAGTCGAAGTATGTTGCGTGAAGCTGCCTTGCTCTAAAATAGAACCCATCCTGGAGACTGGGCAAGCGAATCTATCACCCGTCTGCAATGGATTAATACCGAGTAACGTGATGTTCATGTCATGGCTTTTTATGGTCTTCACGCTAGGCGATTGTGCGTGAGGTGGCTGGCCTCAGCTTGCAAATAGCCCAGGATGACCAGCTGTAGCCAAATTGGCTTCATTGTTCTTTGGTTAAGAGACTTATCAGCTATACAATGCATCAGATTTGATCCTAATGAATGTATAAATTTATTTGCAAAATATTACTTGAAAGGCTATTTCTACTTTATCAGTCTTAATTATCATCTGCCATAATGGTGGATATGGCCTGCCACTAGCATGTAAATATGGCCTGTGGCCCCCATGTGAAGCAAGGTTGCCAACCCGTTTTGAATATTATAAAGAGAATTGTTAGGTCTATAGAGATTTTATGGAATATACCAAAGATGAATGATACCTGCAAGTAAGTACTAGATGGGTCTGACAATAGTGAACCAGTGTAATACAACAATATCATTAGTCTGCAAGGAATATATTTATCTATGTGAGGGATACTCTTCATAGGTGTGGACAGAGAGCCCCTGTGTTTGACAGCTATTATTATTTCTAGATGAAATAGTACCATGAATTAAATATCAGTATTTTCAAGTAGATTCTTATACATACTTCACTTTCAAAATAATAATTTTGAATTTCTACTTAGTTGAAAGAAATGCTAAATGCAATGATTTGAATACTAGATTCATCGAGAGTTAGGTCACATTGTAAAACATTCAGAAACTAGGGAGAGGTTGATTAATTATAATATGCACCCTGTATTTAGGGGTGGTTGGTTGAAGATGTAGAGGACACGGCAAACTGCTTTTATTCCTGCTTGATGAAGGGAAGTAGTTGTGTTTTTAAGTCGCACAATTGAGGTTTTGATGTGTAGGTTGAAGAAATACAACTTTTTTTTTTTCTTTCTTTCTTTTGCAAGCTGAGTTATAATCGATTCCCCCCCATATCTGTGTCAGATCATAAGGCAGCACACCCTTTAACCCATTCACGCCGGGGTGATTCCGGCTCTGAATGGTCATAATGCTGGGGTTTTTGAACGCATAAGCCATAATATCTCGAGATTCTCGGGCGCACAAGCCGTGAGCCTAGGCTGCCCGCACGCTCACCCTGAGTGCCAGCCTTGCCCATCACAGGCGTCTGACGCAAAAAACGCGAAACGTGTCAGCTCGTCATCCGGTGCGAATGGGTTAAAAGTTAAAGATAAAGCTAAACTAATGCCATTCATAAGTCAACAGCCCAAAATTAGTTAAAATTAGTTTTCAAATTGAAAATGATAAGTTTTTTAGTTGTCAAGTTCTGTTGTTACCACACACTGCCAACAGAACAGAATTTCAATTATTTTGAGGTAATATATCTGATGGTTGGACAATTCTCAAGAGATTTTTTAACATCAAATCAAAGATTATCTGGGCTTCCATTTTATGTATATAATTTTTTAGTAATAACAATGGATGCATTTAGATTTCAATTTGATATGGGAATTACACAAGAGTGAATAATCTGCAATTATGATCTGTTGCAAGGTATGAGTGCATACAAGTAAGGAAGGATTATATCACAGTATCTCAGTTTGGCAAATGGAGGATTATACCCTGTTCTCTACAACATCATCCCCCCACTGTCTTTGAGAGAGAGAGAGAGAGAGAGAGAGAGAGAGAGAATGGTGGCTATGTCACTGAGCAGAATGAGGTCTCTGGCATTTTCTAAAGTTACCTCTACCATCCATACTACCTTCTCTATTGCACTTGCGTCATATTTGGCACTATTGTCAGAAATCCACAGTGGAATGTAATAAAATTCTGAAAATATTCACTGGTGTTAACTTGACCTTAACTGTTGAAATGTTAAATATTTTTCAACCTGTACAATAGTCTCAGGAGAGTAAATGTATGTTAATTGCTTGTGTATTGGTGCTGACACGTTGTCATCTAAAGATGAAAGAATATAATAAGTTATCTTTTTGTTTTTGTAATAATTTTTGTATACAAAAGTTATAAGTTTTGCATAATACTAATTACATTAATATTGTCAGTGTTATAAGTATTTTATTTATTTATTTATATATATTTTTTTTAACAGTATTAAAATGTATAAGTTTAGTTAGGGTTCCAAGATTCCCAACATGAAACCTGTACAACACTGGCACCAACAGCTCTAGTAAGGTGATGGTTGATGGAATATGCAGATGGAAATTGGTGATTCATTCTTCATATTATATATTGATTTTAGCATTATTATTCTTGCTGTAATAACTGCATTACTACTAGTATTGATTCTCATCTCCCCATGTATAGCTAAAGTTTCCCAGATTTTGACAGCTCTACTTTTGTCTGTGTCAATATCATTCATTATCTTTGAAAAATAAGAATGTGCATGCAATAGTGGTTGCTGCTCTGTCTTGCAGCTTGTGGATGATGAGTTTGAATATTATTTTGTAACTTTAAATCTGGGACATACAAAGATTCAAAAGGAATGCTGGCTGTATGAAAGATAGCCAGGAAAATGGATATTACATGCTTTGAGATGGACTTAGTATTTATTGAATTCCTTTGTTCCTAAGAGTTTGTTCCTACTAATTAGTTGCATTTTCTTGTAACATTTTTGAATTGCATTTTTTTTTACGACAACTTGTTCGATTCAGAAAGAATTCAAGGTAAGGCATTCTTCCTCCTTTTTAAATTTTAACCTTAAAATTATTGTTTTAGAAAGTGAACACAAAAATTGTTGGCTCCTTTGTGCCATATTTATGACAAGTCAAATTTCTTCTCTGTTCTATATGGTTCCTCAGATTTTTTTTTTTTTTTGGTATTTTCAGATTAAAACATATTTAGTATTTATCTCTATATCAGTAGATATTAAGAGTAATTGGCTTACTGTGACTCCCTACCACAATGATCCATGGGTATGCAGCATGAAATAGTTCTGATTTTGAACAGCCAGTGGCGTATTGGATGGCCTTCACATCTCATTTGTTGTTTGATTGTCAATTAGGTGATAAGGTTGTTCAATTCTAGAGTATTTTGAGATGAAACTTTGTTGGAGTTACAGAATTGAATTGGGAGTACATGGCAAATTTAAGAAGTCCTGCAAGTTATGGAAGAAAATGGTGCTACTAAATGAATGTAATAATAATTATTATTGGAATGGAAGTGTAATGACATTGTCTTGCATAAATGATTTGCATGGCACACCACACTGTTCAGAAATCTGAGAATATTTGGCT
>BOPN01002564.1:139888-154888 GCA_017312705.2 Penaeus japonicus
TATTATGTTGTAATTTTTATTGGTTGGATAAGATATTGTTGTTAATAATGACCTGGAACTTTTCATGATATACCTCACATATGATATATGAACAGTCTTTGCAATTGTATTATAATCCAGGTAAAAAAATTGTTTTGCTTGTTATCTCAACATGGTTATGTGAGTGTAGTATCAAAATCAAGTATGTAAAATGAAATTTAGCCTGTTACCATATTTTAAATGTGAAACAATTATTCTGTGCTGCAGAATACAACTGATACCTCTGCTATTACAGTATGGGACTTGGCTTACCTCCCTTACTTAGTCACTCACACAATCACTCACTCACTCACTCTCACTTCTTCACTCACTCACTCATTCACTCATTCACTCACTTGTATATATTTCACATATTGTCGCTTTTACTCACTTGTGCATTCTCTCAGGCCATATGGAGAACTACACACTTGTGACTATTCAAGATGAAATCTGAGATTTTTAAATGTTATAAGCAATTTCAGACATGAACTGGGCCACTATGTTACATCATACTGAGGTCTGTATACTGCAAGAACTACAAGAACATAGCCAACTTCTGTCTAACTATAAGAAGCTTGGTCAAAGAGTAGGGCAGAATGAAAGCATTTGCCTTAGGACTTCCACTTCTACATGAAGCATGGAAGATATTTTGAATGTAAAGTGAATATGGGTTGAGTATATGAGAATATTTTTCAGCAGACTGAGCCACTAAGCTGTGATTTATATGGACTTGTTTCCTTCAAGCCTTAAAAGAAAGAAAAGCAGATGTGTAGCCAAGCAGAATAGCAAAGGAGAAGCCAGGTCAAATAGTAGGCCTGAAGTGGCACCTGTATCAGTTCTCTCACTCACTCTCTTTCTCCTCCCCCTCTCCCTCCCTCCCTTTCTCTGTCCCTCCTCTCTCCCTCCTTCCTTCCCCCTTTCCCTCCCTCCTACATTTGCTTATAGCCATATATATGGTGTTAAATATGAATCAGCAATATGAAACTCACATTCCCCTTCCCCCTTTCTCTCTGTGTCACTTTCTTTTCCTATATTTGTTTGTTGCTGTGTGTGTCTATTTTCCTCTTTCCTCGCCTTTCCATTCTTTTCCTCTGCTCTCTCTCACACTTTCATTCCCCCCCTCTCCCCCTCTCCCCTTCTCTCCCTCTCCACCCCTTTCTCTGTTTCCTGCCATATTCTTTCCATTCCATATCCTCACACACAGTGACTGCATTTTTCACTTGTGGATGCTGAACTCGTAACTGGCATATGAAGGAGATCTCATTCCTGATATTTGATATTTGAAAATGGTTGTGAGGAAATTGAAGTAAAACAGAAACAAGCCAAAATAGCGAAGACATAGAAAATATATATTTATTAGATAATCCATTCAAAATATTAACAGAAAATGTGTTGGTGTTTGAGTATCTCATAAAGTAAACATATTTTTCTTTCATGAAAGGAACTTATTCACAGAGTATGGAAAAGAAATTTTACTGTAGACATCATAAATGATGGGATGATGTTCTAACCCAAAGAATGATATGTTTATGTTAAAGTAACATGCATTTTGTTATGGAAAAGATTTTTATTATTTTCTACAAACTCTTATTATTTTATTCTTTTTAAATACCTTGGGGGGGTTTAAAAGCAAAATTCATCATGGAAATGGTAAAGGTCAATGGTAGTGAGTATCTCTATGAATCATCAAGGCTTCTAATCTTTGTAACATAAGTATGAAAAAAGGTACTTCTGTTTATGTGCATTATGATATTTATTGGAGAACCTGAACACATTAAGAGACAGGAACAGCTGATAAGTATAAGAGTCTAGTATTAGTGAATCTAGATGTAGATACTGTGCAGTGTGTGCCCAAATTTTAAGACATATTATTTTTCTGGTATTACAGGAAATACACATTTTTTCTTTAGTGTATGTGGCAAAGGCATAATTTCTAAGATAACCAGAACACACAAAACAACTTAGATTTAGAACCTTAAGTCTGAGAGGGTTGAGATTCAGCTCTCAAAGAGATTTGGTCATGTATAAGGGATTTCCTACTGCAAGACAATTGAAAATAGTAATTGGAAAGTGTGAAGGTGGAGGACTGCATGTTATTTAATGTAAAATGAAAACGCATCAAGTAATGGCAAGTAATGTACATTTGGTTGAAAGCTTAGACTGGTAGTTCACAACCATTCCCTTTTCATAACCCAAGATGAACTACAGCAGAAGGAAAATATTCAGTAGTTCCTTCCCCTTTCAGGAAAGTACAATAGAAAATATCAAATAAGATATAATGCGTGTTTACAAGATATCACAGGATGAACACACTACCAGAGTGAAAGTCTATTATGATTGCAGTAAAATGCAATTTTCATTACTTAGTTGAAAACTTATACCTATAAGTTGGGAACTCTTTACTTGAATAACTTTTGTATACTGTTATTGTTATCTGTCAATCTTTCATTTTTAATTGTACAAGTAAGACATAAAATATTAATGAAACATTTTTTTTTTAAAGGGGGAACAATAAAGATTAGTTCTAGTTGCTTAAAGTATACAATACTGCATTAAAATATGATAGTTTATCTATTGATAAGAGAAATACACAAGGTAATTATTCAGCAATAAACAAAAATAAGAACATAAATATATAAAGAAGAATTGTGTATGTGTGAAAGTTTGTGCATATAACCATTTGTTTGCTTGTATTTGTTTATTTTCTGCCTATATACCTGTCTGTGTGCTTGCTTGCATGTTTACAGAGATCAAAAGTGAATGAAATCCTTAAAATATGTATAATTGGTAGAAAGGGGAAAGGAAAAAAAAAAACCTTGAAGATATTATTAGACTGTAAAGAATAGATTTTGACAAACTACAATACAAGAGAGAAAAAGGACTCACAAAACAAAGTGATAGAACCAATAAATTGAATATAAGTATATATGACAGAAAGGGCTATAATGGAAAAGTTGGGAAGGAAGGGAGGACGGGGGAATAGCAAAAAATGTGCTGATAAAAGAAAAGAATGGTAAAATCAGACAAATAATGGAGACCAGGCAGTGGGGAGGCAAGTGTTCTACAGGTTGTCTTCTACCAACAGACAGAAGATGCTGCAGAAGCTGCCGAAATAGACAGAAAGATCAAGGAGGTTAGTCTGAACGTTTTTTATGTATTTGTTGATTATGTGATTATTTTCCCGTGTAACTGTTAAAGTATTAGAGATATGCTTTTGACTCCTGTTCCTCTTCTTTTAAAGTAAAAGTCATGTAGAAAAGCTATTGGTTAACCATAGGTCATATGTATAGGCTTTTCAAATATAACATTTTAGTTGTTTTTTTGTATGTATGTATGTATGTATGTATGAACTAACCAGTGTTTGTTCCAGGTCACAGATCTAACCCGCATGGATGGCAGTGAAGATGACAAGATTAATGCAATGGTTGCGCAGTCAACAATGGCATACCATCCATCAAGGTAAGGATCCTGAATTATTCTGATTACAGATATATTGATATATTGAAAAATTTCTTTATAAAGTCTATTGGTTACATTTTGTACCAGTTTTGATGAATATATACATGGCTTTGAAATGCACCATAAGGCAAAGGTTATACTGAAGAGCAACTGATATATGGTATATTGCTTCTGCAGATACGTGAAACTTCGTGTCAGTAAGATGATGGGTCAAGTGCCGCTAGATTATAAATGCTTCAAGTGCCATCAGGGTGGGCACTGGGTCAATATGTGCCCACTTAGCCATGTGAGTATAGAATAGTTCTCAAGTTTATTGTGTGTGGAATATGGTTGTTAGCATAGTGTTTTTGTTTTTTTTTCCATTTAGTTTCACTAGTCTAATGTGCATTTTTGTTGCACAAAAGATTTAGGATGAAGTTTAATTTACTTTCCTTAGAAATCAAGAATAGAGATGACTGATATCTGAATATAAGATAAAAGCAGTAGGTAGTACATTAGTTTAGAGATTAAAGCTTCCACACAATGTAACTAGATAGATACAGAAATGATATTTTTCCTTATATTGAGGTCTTTTTTCGCCCATGCTTATTTTTTATTTATTTTTTTATTTTTATTTTTTTTCGTGCATAACAGCAAGACTTGCGGAAGAGTACTGGCATTCCGTCCAAATTCCTGGTTGAGGTGAATGATCCCAATGCTCCTGGGGTTATGATCAACGCTTCGGGGAAGTTTGTGCGCCTCATGGATATGTAAGTAACCATGTATGATTATATTATTTGGGTAATTATAATGTTAGCATCTTTTAAACCTTCTGCGATAGGTGTTTTTCATATTGTCGGATCACTTTTGCTCTGCATTTTTTTGTTTTTATTCAAAACACAAACAAGTTATTCCTTTAGTTGTGTAACTAATGCATTGTTAATATCACTTTTATAATATATCATATATAGACTCATGTTATACCATAAGGCTAGAAAATGATAGAGAAAACATCTTAAGATGCCCAGCCTAGGCTGAACAGCTTGAGATATGGTCCATCTCAGAAGGGTAGAATATTGTAGGAGCATATTTCCTGAAGCTTCAGTTATTATTTAGAAACAGAGAATAGTAATATGTAATTTTGTAATGTTCATTTTTTTTCCTTTCTTTCTTTTTCTTTTTCTTTTTTTCTTTATTAGCAAATGAAAGGAGATTGGAAAATATGCAGTTTAATGGCCTTACTACAGGTTACATTTTGCAATGTTTGTTTGAATCTAAATTGACATCTCTTCTTCACAGGGACAATACCACAGAAACCACAGAACAGATGATGCCTCCCACCAACCGCCCCCCTCCGCCTCCAGAAATCCTTTGTAATTTATGCAAGGAGGTCCTAAGGGATGCTGTCTTAATCCCTTGCTGTGCTAATGCGTTCTGTGATGACTGTGAGTTTAACAGGATGATGTGATTGCTGTTGAGATTTGAAGAATAGTGCCATTGATTATCTCTATGGAAATTTTTGTTTGTTGTTTAAGTGCAGTTTTATATTTGTTCAACAGGTATCCGCAACCATCTGCTGGAATCTGAAGAACATGAATGTCCTTCATGCCAGAAAGAGGGTGTTGGTCCAGACACACTCATTCCAAATCGTTACCTTCGGGTCAAAGCCATGCATTATCAGAATGGGTGGTATGTATTTTATGAAAAAAATATTTTGTTTTAGTAATTCATTTTAACCCTCTCTGGACGGGTGGTACAGTACTGTACCGCGCATTCAAAAGCCCAGTGGCCGGGCGGCACAGTATTGTGCCAGCCATTTAATTTATTTAGGCCTAATAATTCAAACGCCCCGGCATTGTGACATTCAAGGCTGGAATGCCCCCGTCGTAAGTGGGTTAATATGTGCATCAAATAATAGCAGTATTCATTTACTTTTTGAGACTATAACCTACACATTATATATAGCAATTGTTTTTTTATCTTTGTGTAAACTATTTTCATCAAGATATACTTTTATGATATTGGTATTAAGCAATGACCTCTGTCAGCAGTGTTGATACCACAAAATATATTAGTAAACTTGAAATGATATATCACACAATTGAATTTCAGTTTTTTGGTTTTTCTTTAATAATGTCTTATTTTATTACAGGTTTGTAGTAGATAAAAAGTTGGACAGACAGTCGGGTGCAACAGAACCTTTGTGTTCCATCCCACCTTACATGCTTCCTAAGATCAATACGCCAACTCCCCCAAGAAGTCCTGCAGCCCCTGCAAGTCCCTCAGAGCCCAAGATCACTGATAATGTGTCATCCACATCCACTCCACCAGTCAGCCCACCACGACCAAAGAGTGCTGATGGGATAATGGAAAATGGAGGAGCTGACTCGGATAAAGAAAACCGTGAGGAGGTTGTAAGAATGGAGCCTTCTCCTGAACCAGAGCCTCAGTTGGAAGATAATGCTATAAGCAAAGCTAAAGACAGCCTGGAAGAAGATCAAATTCCTCCACAAGAACAGCAACAGCAGGAAGGTGAGGTTGATCAAGAAGGAGATGGCCATGGCTTGCCAGACGAGTTGGGGACAGAGCTGGAAGGGAAGCAGAAAAAACCCAAGAAGAAAAAGAGCAAGAAGAAGTCCAGCAGACATGACTCTGATGATGAAAGGGAAGGAAAGGAAAGTAAGAAGAGGAATAGTAGGAGACATTCTCACAGGAGTCAAGACGGGAAGTCCTCAGACGAGAGAGTGTCCGAGAGAGAGATGATTCATGATGCAAGAAATAGTTCCAAAGATGGAGATATGATTGGTGAAGGTGATGATCTCTGGTCCATTGGTGGTCCACAGAGTGATATCCAGAGGAGCAGGAGTAAGACAAGAAGCAGGAGTAGGAGCAAAAGTGTCGAGAAAGATACTGATACCACTGGGGGCTTGTATGACAACATTGTACCATCATTCAACCCTCTTGTTCCTCCGCCAGGTGGTTTCATACAATCTCCACCAAAAGACCCCTTTTACCCTGTTCCACCTGCAACATATACAAGCACAGGTACAGTGAGATAATAGATTACTTTAGATATAAAAAGCTTTATAACTGAGTCCATATATTGTCTTAAGTAGTAGAGATTCATATGTTACAGAAAGTTATAGAACTTAAAGATCTGTTAGAGTTTCACAGCTCTACCTTTTTATCAGGCTTTAAGAAATCTATCTGATGTTGTATATTTATTATATATTTCTAGGTAAGTATGCATTGAATATTCTCATAAAAAGATTAAGAAAATATATTGAAAAATGTCTTTCAATTGCAGCTCCTCCAACTCAACCAGTCATTGCTGGGAATCCATACCATCCTTTCCAACCTGGGTAAGTACCCCACTATAAATAAGTTTTTGGTATTTACTGGTTTAAGCAAGTAAGATATTATACAGGACCAGCAGTCAATATGTTTGTTCCAGCAAATATATTAATAGTTTCTTTGGTGGGGTGGGGACATAATTTAATATACATATTAATTCCTTTATGCAGTAGGTTATATGATAGTTTGGTTGGAAAACTAAGATATTATCTGAATAACTGATAATGAATTCCAATATGTTTGCCTGCTCACATATATATATTTATAAATATATATGAATAGTGCTTGCATAAAGATAGGCCAAGTTAGCCAATGGCAGAACAAGGTGCATTGACTCAACACCAATTTTTGCACATAGTGGGCTATACCCAACGGGAATGGGTACTGCGCTCCCTTCTTCCTCTGTGGTGTCCTCAAGTCACTCTGCAATTATTCGGGATCAGCCAATGCCTCCGTCCCGTCTCGTAGGCTCGCCAGACCTCTCGTGAGTTGTGCTTCCGGGTTGATGTGCACAACTCTGCTAGTCTTTTGTTTTAAGTGTTTAATGTATCTTTTATTTTATTTTATTTTTTCTAGTTGTTCTCTTGTCCTAAATAGTGGTTATTATTTTGTTGTACTTTAATCTTGGTTAGTTTTCTAATATACTCCCTGTAAAGAATATGGCAAACCTCCCAGCATGTACATTTGCTTAAATTGTCATCAGCTTATTCTTTTTTTCTCTTTCTTTATAGTTTTCTAAACAGATATTTTAAATTAGATCATTTATAACTTCTTTGTCTCTGCACCTTGGTCTCTTTTTTTTTTTTCTCTTTTTTTTTTCTTTTAAGGTTTGATATTTTCAAAGTGACTGTATGTGTATTTTAGCACTGTAGAAGTGTGTATTGTAGGAAAGTGTTTTTAATTTGTTTGTTTTTTCATGAAATGGTAGTAATTTGACTATTGGTTACACTATCTGGAAAGGTAGTCAGAACAAAACCTTCGCTAATTATAATGGTAAATCCAGAATAACAGTATTAACCCTCTCTGGACGGGTGGTACAGCATGTGTACCGCGCATTCAAAAGCCCAGTGGCCGGGCGGCACAGTATTGTGCCAGCCATTCAATTGATTTAGGCCTAATAATTCGAACGCCCCGGCATTTGGACATTCAAGGCTAGAATTCCCCCGTCGGGAATGGGTTAATACTAATTGTGAAACAAAGTACCGGAGATGGAAGATGACTGTTGTGAATATTTTATTAATATTCCTGGTAATGAAATGTCTCATACTATAAAGACGATGGAGATGAAAGAATCTACTGGATTAGATTCCAATTAAGATTATATTTTACAGTTTTTTTTATATGTTATTATGCTGTTTTATGCTGTTTTGTAATTAATGAATTAATCAATTTTTAAAGTAGATTTTTTAAAGTGCATAATAATAAAAAAAGGAATAGTGATGTAGTAAGCTTTCATTTATTGTAATCATATATAGGCAATGCATGCAGCTGTAAAATTTATAGAACTGTTTTTTTCTCACTACTGTTTATTTATTCTCTCTATCTCTCTCACTCACTCACTCACTCACTCACCCCCTCTCCCCCTCTCTTTTAGCCTCTCCCTCTCTTGCTCTCTCCCTCTCCCCTCCCCTCCCCATCCCCCTCTCTCTCTCTCTCTCTCACTCTCACTCACTCACTCACTCACTCACCCCCTCTCCCTCTCTCTTTTAGCCTCTCCCTCTCTTGCTCTCTCCCTCTCCCCCTCCCCTCCCCCTCTCTCTCTCACTCACTCATTCACTCACTCCCCTTCCCCCCATCTCTATCTCCCTCCCTCACTCTCACTCACTCACTTACTCCCCCCCATCTCTCTCTCTCCCTCCTGTACTCACCCCCTCTCCCCCTCTCCCTCTCCCTCTCTCCCCCTCCCTGCCCCTCTCTCTCTCTCTCCCTCCCTCCCTCCCCCTCTCCCTCTCCCTCTCCCTCCTCCCTTATCTACCCATCCATTCTGCCCTCCCCTCTATTTCCCTCCTCTTCCCTACTCTGAGAGGGAATAAATGAGTAAGTGAGAATGAGAGAAGGGAAGAGACACAGAGAAAGAAAGTGAGAATCATGTGAGAAGGATACATGCTGAGCAGATTGTAAATAAGACAACGGAGGGAACCATTGGAAAAAATACCAATATGCTAGAGGCTTTTCTACTTTTCTTCTTTTATTGCTTCTTCATCCGCTGAAGAAGCAATATAGCGAAAAGGCTTCAGCACATTTGTGTGTTACCTTGTCTTTCCCTGCGTTGTCATCATGTGTGTATGTGTAGTGCTTGAGTGTTGAGTGATGAGGAGAGAAGTCTCTAAATGTATTGTATTTTAGGTTTGCTAATGCATTCAGTAATGAGAATTAGATAAGAAAAATTCTGAATGATCAGAAGTAAGTAATTGTTTCATTAAAAAGTACTTAGGAACTTCTATTTTCTAATAACTTATTTCCTTGACAGAGTACCTCCACCAACCATTGTGACAAACCCTCCAAGCTATGCCAGTCATGTTCCTCCTTTCAGGGAGATGGAGTAAGTAGTCTTTCATTGTTAATATACAAATTATAATAGTCACTGTTGTATTTACTGCATATTTTTTTTAAAACCTGATGTGATCAAGAATCTAATAATTTATTCCTCCTTTGCAGAGTTATTGATGACCCTCTTGCAGCCTTTGAAAGACATCTTAGGGAGAAAGATGCACGGAAATATCGCATGAGCAGATCAAGATCTCGTTCAAGGTAAGATTTTCTCTTTTTATGTTCAAGAATTCATATTGTGTGAGATTCATATAACATTTTCTTTAATAGTTTCTTTTGGTATTTATTCGAAGATATAATGTTTCCATCACCATTTTCTTACAGAACTCCACCTCGTTATAGACCAAGATCACCACGTCAGCGTTCCTGGTCCAGGTCACGTTCACGTTCTAGGTCACGAAGTCGCCTTGGTGTTGGGTCTGGGGTAAGGTCTCCAAGGTCTCCTGGCAGGCGCAGATGGAGCAGAACACCACCACGCAGACCCATGTCATATAGGTCTCCACGGTCACCATCGTTTACCAAAGAGAGATCGGTATCAAATCAGTCATTGACTCTAAGCAGGTGAGTTAGAGAGATATTGATAGATAGATAGATAGATAGACAAATTGGTCAAATGTCCCATAAGTTTCATCTTGTTCTTTTGTGAGTGTCCTGTATCAGAAAATATATCAAATAACTATATTTCTGTTTACCTTGCCAGGACTCCAAGCCCAAGTCGCAGAATGAAGTCTTCTCCCCTTCAGGTGCGACCTCTGTTGCCTGACACAAGGTCACCAGCCAGGTAGGTCTCTTTAAGGTTGTGTGCATTGAATTATATGGTGATATCAATTACAGGGAACTTAGAAAAAACATTGTATCAAATAGGAAAGTAGTAGATGAATTATGAGAATATTGAATACACGAGTGAAAGAATAGATACCAAACCTTAGGATTAATATTATTTTAGAATTAATAATTTTCTCTCACATTGTAGAGTTTTTGGAATAATAAATTTAAAACAAACAATTTTGATTGGACCTTTCAGGGCAGCATTAGATTATGGGAGCAGGAATGAATATGATCATTATGGCGGTAGTGGACATGTGATGCCAGGGGAGGAATACCACCCATACCATGCAAATACAGCTCATTGGGATCCTCAGAATAGGTAAAGCTTATTACATCTTAAGTGAATTTGATATTTAATTTGTAATAAGACATTAGGAATTGTTTTTTTAAACAGTGTAATCATTTTGATACTTTAAGTAATAGGTAACCCTATCCTTGATTTTCCTTTGACAGATATGATCATCCAGGCCATGATGCTTTCAACCCAGAGTACCATGACATGAGGGGTCAAGGGAACAGAGGACGTCGTGGCCGTGGAGGATTCAGACAGGGAGATGACTATGGCTTTGACCAACGCAGTCAGGACACCAGGCATCCCTATGATCGTCACCAGCCACCGCCTCTTGATGATCGGCGAGGCTTGTTAGCTGCTTCGACGTGGGAGAGAGATGATGTCCGAAGGGGATATGATATGGATATTGGGAGAAATGACAGAGGGGGTAGAAGATATGGAGATGTGCGGGATCCGGCAAGAGAGTTTGATGATGTTGTAAGACCAAGGAGGGAGAGGGATGTCATGGACAGAAGACATGAAGATGATATGGGCAGGAAACTGTATGATGAGGATGAGTGGAGAAGATATCCTGAGGAAAATAGGAAAAGATTTGAAGAGGAGGAGGAGAGACGGAGGTACCCTGAAGGCAGAAGAGGTCACATGGATGAGCATGATGATGCCAGGAGACCACCAGATGTTGAGAGATATGAAGATCACAAAAGATTCCCAAATGCAAGGAAAGATGGAGATGTGCGTAGAGATCCAGACATCATTAGGAAAGAAGGGGAGGAGGGAAAACATAGTGGTCGTCATGACTCAAAGAGGCTTGATGATCGTGATCCTAAACTGAAGCCAGGTTCAAGGCACAGAGAACCTCCTGGGCAGAGAATCACCCCAAGCCAAGATGACACAAGGTCCTACAGGAGCAGGTCACGTGATCCACTACAAAGTAAGAGTCACAGAAAGTCACCAGGAAGAGACAGAAGAGATCGTGATCGGGATCGGGATCCAGATAGAAGGGAAAGAGATGCTGATAGACGAGACAGAGATTCAGACAGAAAAGACAAAGACATGGATAGAAAGGACAGAGACAGTGATAAAAAGGATAGAGATACTGATAGAAAGGATAATTACAAGAGGGATAGGGAAGACAGAAGAGATAGGGACATAGAAAGAAGATCAAGAGACAAAGACAGAAGAGACAGGGATAATGAAAGGAAAGATAAAGATAGTGATAAAAGGGAAAGAGATTCACAAAAAAGGGACAGAGATATTGACAGGAAAGATGATAGATCCAGCAGAGATGACAGCAGAAGGGACAGAGATGGAAGGAGAGACAGAGATATGGAGAGAGCTGGTAGAACATCAAGGTGGGACAGAAATGATTCAAAGCCTGAAAAGGAAAAAGATTTTGAAAGAGGCAGAATAGATCGGGAGAAGAGCAAGTCACTAGAGAAAGAGGAAAGTAGAGCACATGCCTCTGATGAGAGAGAAGAAAGGAAGAAAATAAAAAATAGGGATGATGAGTTAGATGGTCATAGTAACAAGGAAAAGGATGAGAGGGACACAGAAGGCATGACAAAAGCTGAAAAGAAAAGACACGACAAGAAAAAGAAGAAGAAAGAAAAACGTAGAGCTTCTCAGGCATCAACCGAAGCATCTCAGGGAGAAGTATCAGGTGAAGAAGGGGAGGAGAAAAAGAAGAAGAGGAAGAGGGATAAAAAGAACAGGAAATCCAAGGAAGTAGCACCAGAAGATGAAAAGGAGGAAAGAGAAGAAAATCCAACAGAAGACAATATTGAAAAATCATCCTATGTAGAGGCTGAACCACCAAATGAACAACCAAATGATGTAGATGAAGCCCCTGTCACTGAGAAGGACTCAAGTGAGATACCTTCTCAGGAAATGACCCCTGAGGCTGAAGGTGCTCCAGAAGAAGAAGTGGCTACACCTCTTCCACTTCCGCAGTTATCAAAATGGGAAAGAGATGAAGATCTCTCCCTGACACCTAAGGGATTAGTTGAAAACAAAGCACCAGAGGAGGAGAGAAAAGTTACTGTTGATATACTAAAACGGGCAGAAAATGCCATTTTCTCAGGAAGAGGGTTAACAACACGTAAAGTGTATCTTGATACACAGAAGCAAAAAGAAGTTGAAGAGAGAAGTCCAACACCAGAGTGGGATCGGCTGGAATTACGAGAGGCAAAGCGGAGGGGTCCATCCATTCAGATCACAATATCTTCCAAAACTGAATCCCAAATTGGCAGACCCAGAAGTGGTAGATCTCTGCCCTCCAGCCCAGAGCGTTCTGAAGACAGAAAGTACACATTGAAATCAAAGAGAGGTGCAGAAATAGACGTCAAGCAAGACAGACACTCCTCAAGGTCAGGAAGAAGGTCCCCTAGTCCTCATGAACAACATGGATCTTCCAGAAGTCGTAGAAGAAGTGAGAGGGAAGACCGCCATAGTATCAGTGAAGAGAAAAGCACCCTTGCAACTCAGATAGATGATGGGATTAAGAGACTGAAAGATTCATCTCCTTTGTCTGACCATAATTTGACCAGCAATATTTATAGTGAACATAATGAGGTAAATCAAATTCCAAAGGAAGTAGATGAGGCTCTTGGAGAAAATCCTGAAAATAATGTGAAGGGTGTAAAAAGAACTTTATCCTCAGGTGAAGATTCAGAACTTAAAAGAATAAGATTTGAAGATAACATCCCAGCAGAGGGGCCTAATGGAGAAAATGTAGTACAAACTAATGGCTCACCATCAGCAGATGCGGGATTGCATCTTGAGACAGTATGTGATCGAGGTGAAAATGGCAGAGAAGAGCAGACTTATAAGGATAAAAGTCAAGATATTCCAGAGAAAACTACTGTCAGTCTACCTGCAGAGAAAGAGGAACTTGAAGAGGGTGAAATTGAAACAGAAGCAATCGAAGGGTTAATTCATCCTGATTTAGGTATACCTACATCTGCTCATGTTCCCACTGAATCATTGTCTCCTACTCATGATCAGGTTATAAACCCAGGGCTTACTTATCCCTCACTTAAACTTTCAGCACCTTTTTCTCGTTCCCCGTCTCATTCCCCGGAGCAGAGTCCTACTCACTCACGGCATGAAGGTGAAAGCCTTCAGGAGCAAGTAGAAAGAAAACACCGATACTCACCCATCCGTGTTCCTACCCCAGTTACACAGAAAACTATTGCAGAAGATGTTAGATTAAAAGACAAGTCTAAGAAAAGAAAAAAGCGAAAGCGTGACTCCAGTTCAAGCTCAAGTAATAGCAGTTCTTCAAGCAGCAGCAGTAGCAGTGATGATGAAGAGGTTCAGAAAAAGAAGAAAAAGAAGAAGAAGAAGAAAAAGAAGAGGGCAGCTGCCAATAGTGATTCCAGCGATACTGAATCACGAAGTAAGCACAAGAAGAAGAAGAAGGAAAAGAAAAAGAAGAAGAAGAAGGAAAAGAAGAAGAAGGAAAAGTGAGAAATGTGATGGTAATTTCTTATTTTAATCTCTTATGAAAAGCCAAAGAGAATGTATAATAATATTTTTATCTTATTTTCTGGTGTACATTACTACACAATGGGGCTGGGAAGAAGTGTTCCCATGTTTAATTGATAAATTTGTAATCGTGATGGCGAGAGATGTGTTTTGATGTGAAATCCACACAAATAATTTCTTGATACACTGTGTTGTGAATGCCTATGTTATACACAATGATATATTTCTTATAATAAATTGTTTAGGATATATTGCAATGAAGTTTAGATGTATATTATTTTCTTAAAATGCAATATGGTATTTTGTAAGTAAAGATAAAGTGTGAAGGAAATAAAAAAAACCTTGATAGACTTCTGTGTTTCACTAGTATCCCTTTTAACATTTAGACACTTTTGAGTCAAATGTGTTATTCTTTTTTTTCTTTTTTTTTTCTCTTTTTTTTGTTAAAAAGGAGACTGAGTCTTACTAATTAGTAGAATTAACTTGTGTAAGCTGATAAAACAGAAAAATGGTTATAAATGTAAAAAAAATAATTGCCAGTTCATTTACATAGTAATATTTCAAGTTAACTGTTATTAGAAATGTAAAAAAAAAGTGTGCAAATATGCTTAATGTAAGTAATATTCATAATGCTTCATGCAAATGATTGAAACTAAGTGTCAATGATTTTCGTTTTTTGGTGAGAGGTATGGTGTACTTTTCTTATTTTATATTTTCCTATTATGTAAGTTCATGACTGGTGCAGCAGGTCAAACTTCTGTCCAAATAAAAAAATATAAATCAATCCATTTATATTTTATTAATACCTTTGTTTGACTGAAAATACTGAAAGAGTAATGAAACATATAATTTTTAGAAAGTTGTAGATTTGTGAAAGAACCATAAACAATGCTGTTTATGGTAATTGTACAATATAATTTAATGGTGTTTTAATTTCACTATATGCTTTTGTCAGGTAGTGATAATATTACAACTGATGATGATGATGGAAATTGTATTGAAAATGATATATAGTGATGATGATGGAAATGACA
>BOPN01002564.1:167388-182388 GCA_017312705.2 Penaeus japonicus
TCATTTTGCATCTGTAATCTTTGTAGATACAGTCACACTTGAGCAGTACACTCACAAAGCTCAATTTATCCCACATAGACTCACATCTTTGGACCAGTGACGTGAGCTTAGCTAATGGTAGTTTCGTCGACGGGGCTAGTGGTACTAGTAAAGGTGTTGGAGGCAGTAGTAATCCACGGCGTCTGGTAGTGGCTGAGGTCCATCGCTTTGGGTGTCATCCACCATGTGCTGGATCCCCCCATGACCTGGCCTCCTGTCCTGTAGCAGCCGCCTCTGTCACGCATGATGCTTGTCAGGTGAGGCTCTCTGAGGTCAGGCGGTCCTTTTTTTTCTCCATTATCTGTGTGTTGTTTGTGTGCATGGCTACCTCACTTACATTTTTATTTAAAAAAAATTAATTTGTTGTGTTTTATTTTGTATTTTTGTTATTGTCCTATACTGTCTGTTTAACAGATCTTTTATATTGTATTTTTTGAAACTTGATGTGTTTCCCTTTTGACATCTCACTATTCTTCAGTTATTATTAGTTCACAACAACCATATTTTTGAAATATGTGTATAAGGCCAGTGTCCACTTCATTTGTTGAATTGACTTGGTACATTGCTTTGTTGTTAACCCATTCACGCCGGGGCCGTTCCAGCTTTGCGCGGTCGCAATACCGGGGTTCTCGAACGTATAAGCCTAACGCCTCGAGATTCTCGGACGCACAAGCCGCGAGCCTGGGTTGCCCGCTCGCTCTACCCGAGCGTGCGGCTTCCCCTCATAGCTTGTCCAGGGCGTCTGACGCGAAAACCACAATACGTGCTATCACGTCAAACGGTGTGAATGGGTTAAGATACAATAGCTAAAGTTTTTCAGTTTCGGTGAGAGAAAAATAAACTATTATATGGAATAGTATCTTTTGTATTGATAGACGTCTGATCTTTTACTATTGATATCTTTATTTATTTTCTTTTATTATTAATTTATTTTTGGGTATTCATGTTGAAGCATTTTTCAAGAAATCATTTTGATGCTAGAATTCATCCAAAAGATTTTGATTTTTGATAAGCATTTTTGTTAGAATCTTTTGAATTATATCAGTTTGAATAATGGTGATAATACAGAAATCATACATTGAATGTTTTAAGATTAAGTTTAAGTTTACATGGAGGAGGTTATCATGGTAATCAATAGGTTGCATTTTAGAATGTAACAGGAAAAGAACCCAGAGTTAGTGTAAAGTATAACTAGCCTGGCCTGTTTCCTTCACTAAAGATGCCAGTTGTTTATTCTGACATTGTTTGTTTATTAAAATGCAGGAGTGAAGGAAGAAAAATTATATGAGACTAGGAGAGGGTTTGATAAAAAAAAGATGCTTCTCCACATGTTTACAATTGCCACACTATGTTGATGGTTTAGAAACAAATTACATATGCATAGTGTACAGAAAATAGCTCATTAGGAACTCCCGAAATTATGATTTTTTAGTTTCATCAAAAGGATGCTGGCCTTAATAAGAGATCTGTTTGTGGTACCCAGAAGTTTTTTTAAGTGTGGGATGTATGCTTTATGCAATATCTCTTTGGGTACTACATGTATGTATAAATTGTAACAAAGTATCGTTATTGTTAAAGTGAGTACATATTTGTGGATAATTGGTGGAGGTACTTGCTTCATTATTTCATGTTAATGCATAGATCTTATAGTGCAATTAAGATTGTAACTAACTTCATGTGCAAGGGCTGCAAAATATGGCGTTCTTTAGTGAAATCATCAGAAGGAGTACTTATTTTGAAAACCATAGCCTGGTAAGTAAAGGTAATCCTGAAACTAGTGGTTCTCTTAATTAGGAAAGAGAGGTAAGTGATTTGTATATGAGAGAATGTAAGGTAGATATTTAAATGGTAATTCTTTAGACTCACCCACTGTATATATAGTTTAGTTGTGCATATACATGTGTGCTTGTATTTTAAACACTTTTAGAAATATTCAAGACCTTTAGATTTTTTTTTTTTTTTTTTTTCTTTTTTTTTTTTGTTAAGCCTTCACTTGTAATATAAATGTATTCAGAATATAGAAAGAAAGACATCCATGAAATGTTTTTCATTTATTAGCACATCACTTTAAGCTTTATTTTGGATCTTCACTGCTAGAATTGAAATGTTGTATGTATTCCTTCACCAGTTGCAAGACTATAATGCAAAGCTAAGACAAAACAACAAAAATGAAGCAGATCCTTTGAAGGTGCTGAGTGAAGCATCATCTGCTTTGGCTCTCACGGAAACACTGATAGGTGAGTTTTTGTCACAAAAAAAATATGTCTGCTTAGATGACTAATTTAATTTTCTTGATATTTTAGGTCTGGGCTATGTGAAGAGAAATGTGTGTTTCTTTTTTGAGTTAGCTTTTAGAACATGAATATTTTTCCATGATTTGGATTCCTTTCAAGATTATTGGTATATTTCTCCATATTTTAGTGTAACAGAATTTTATAATGCCTCTTTGGATATGTAAAATTTGTCTTGTTGCAATTTATAGCTTCAGAAAAAAATGAATGATTCTGACTGCTCATTCTATTTTTCAGGTCCTCTTAGGATCCCCCCAGTGTCACAGGAAGTCCTAGATCAAGTCCTATGCACCATGGAGAAAAAGACTGTAAAGCAGGTATCCACTGCAAATGGAGGATCTTCTCTTATTAACACAGTTACAGAGAAGACGAGTGATTTGCATAGTCTCCCTGGAGCAATCAACACAAATGATATTCACACAGGGAAGTTGTTAGGCTCACTGCAATCTGTTCTCCAGCCCAGGGTGCATCAACTTTCCACCACCAAATTGCAAACCTTTATATCTGCTGGTAATGGTCAACCTGATGATGTGCAGTTGGAGAGAATAGCAACTACAGATGTGCAGACTGGAGTAACTGAACCTCTAAGATATGACAGTGTTATATCACTTCCAGAGGAACAGAGAAGAACAGAACAGTTAACAAGAAAGAATAGTCGAGTTATTACTGTACCTGTTGGTATGAGTGATCACGGACCTGTTGAAGTGTATAGAGAAGTGCATCAGTATCCAGCAGGTGTTATCACTACAACAGTAGAAAAAAAATCATACCTCGGGCAAAGCGAGTCAGAACACCGTCCACCTTCAGGGCCTGCTAAGCGTAAGTGCCGTTCAAGGAAACTGAAGCAGAAGCGTGCTGATCATCATGCCTCACAGTCTTCTATAGCTAGTGGATCATCTGCTGGTACATCAGTGGCTAGTGGAAGTACGCTCATTTCTCGAAGCAGTTCTGAACTTACGCCTATCTCACGTAGTCAGGCTGCATCATCTAAAGCCAGCCTAAATGATGCAAGAAGTGATGCAGCGGGACCCATAGCAAAGCCAGTACTCTCTGCAGCAATTATGCAGATGCGTCAAGCTTTAGAACATGTTTCAAATGCCTCAGACAATCATTCAGATAAATCTAGTGGGGGAGCTGAGCTTTCTTCAAACTTTTCTGACACCTCATCCAATTTATCTACATTATCTGATCTGAGTGGGTATGAGGATGAGTATATTAGAATTAAACGCCTTGTGTCAGATGCTGTGATACCTCCAGATGATTATAAAAAACTTGTAAATAAAGCAAATAGTAAGTCATCCACATCGAAACCAATGCCGGTTGTAGATTATGAAAAGATTATCAGGGATCTTCAGGCTCAGAAAGAGGATTTAGAGATACAACTGCACAGACTATCCATCCAGGTCCAGAATGCAGTTAGAGAAAAAGAATTGTATCAGCAACAACTTGAACTGATGCAGACAAAAATTACCGAGACCAATCAGAAACAATATTTTGAGGTATTGAAACAAAGAGCCAATTTAGAGGGACAATTAGAAATGCTGAAACAAGAACTTGAAAATACTGTTTATGAAAAGAACCAGTTGCAATCCAAAATATCTGAGGCTTTGAAGGAATCTGAAACTAATAAAGATGCTGCTACTGCTGCAAAAGAATCAGAATCAAAGATAAGTGCAAGATTACAAAAGTATGAAGAAACCAATAAGAACCTGGAGGAGAAGCTCAGAAATGCAGAAGAGAAGATTCAGAGAATATCTAAAGACTATGAGAGCTCACAGTCATTAATTCAAGAACATATTGCAAAGAATGAACAACTAGAGATGAGAGTAAGCCAGTTCATAGATGCAGAAACCCACATGAAAGCTGAATTAGATGGTCTGAGGTCTCGGTTATCTCATGTCCAAGAAGATTGCGAGGCAAAGACAAAGGCACAAATCCAGGCAGAAACTGCTGCCAATAAATCTACAATGGAACTACAAAAATCTAATGCTTCCAGCCTTTGGTATCAGGAGCAGTTACAGATTGCACAAGCTGCAAGAGCAAAACTACAGCAAGATCTTTTAGATACAAAGTCAAGTTTAGCCAAAATTACGTCAGAGAAAGATACCTTAGAGATAACAGTGCAAACCATGAAACGGGAGGCAGAAGATGGGCAAGCAAGAACAGTGCGAGAGAAAGCCTCTCTGGTTGCACACCTTGAAGCCCTTCAGGCTGATATGGCTGAACGTGAGGCACTTGTCTCTCAGCTGGAGCGGGATCGTGGCAGTGATACAAAACTAATGGAAGACAGAAGACAGAGACTAGAGCAGGATAGGCAGCGTATACACAAACTTCGATTAGATCTTGCTGATACTGAGAGACAGCTTGACTTTGTCAAAGATGACTTGAAGCATAAGTGTAGCTTACTGACGAGATATGAGAATGAATTAAAAGATTTAAGAACATCTGAAGCTGTTAATCAGGAAGTTCTTGGTGAAAGGGACATTCGCATATCAAATCTTGAGCAGACTGTTGATGAATTAAAGTCTTCTTTGAGTAAACATCAGGAGGAAGGAAAAATCAAAGATACATCAATAAATATACTGAAGGAAGAAAAGCTAAAGCTTGAGGTGAGACTTGCAGCAGCTAATAATGAGAAGAAAGAAGTAGATGATGCCATTATCAAAGTAAGAGAGGATATGACAAAGCTTTCATCCAACTTCTATAGAATGAAGCATGATCTTGCTGCCAAAGACCGACAGATTGAAGTACACAAGAAAGAGACAGAAGAAATCTTGAAAGCTCGTACAATACTAGAGAAAAAATATGAAGCTTTGGAAAAGAAGACCACTGAAGATGAAGAGAAAAAGAAGCTTATGAAAGAGATGAGTGAACTGAAACTAGAAATAAAAGAATTGTCATCTACCAAAGAAAAGGCCGAGTCAGAGCAAGTTGGGTTGAAGCAAATACTAAAATCTTTAGAAATAGAGAAAAAGGGTTTGGGTGAGGCTGTTCGGTTGCGGGAGGAGCAGATCCAAAACATGCAGGGAAGTGTAGAGAACTATAGGGAAGCCATCCTTAAGAAGGATGAAGAACTCTATGTGGCTCACGAACAAAACTCATCCCTTGAGAAGACTTACATGGAGTTACGCAGACAATGGGAAAATTTGAAGGAAGAGACATTAGCCCTGAGACAAGATTCAGAAGCGTATATAGAACATGAAAAGCTGCAGAAGCGAGAGAAAGCTGAACTTAAGGAGAGTATACAAAAGGAAAGGAAGTTAAAACAGAACATGGAAAGGAAAATTGAGAGTCTAGTTAAGTTACATGAAGAAGAAAAGGCAAAGATTTTGTTAGAGAAGGAAAATAATGAAAAATCACTTGCTGAATTAACTAAGGCACTTCAAACTGAAAAGGATGAAAGACGCAAAATATATGAAAAGAAAGAAGTTATAGAGCAAACACAGAGCAATTTGTTGAAAGAAATTCAGTCATTAAAGGAAGAAAACAGTCAGTTACAGAGTAAACTAAATGAGAAAATAAAAGAATTAGATAAGCTCAGTAGGTCTCAGAAGGAAAAGGAAGACATTATATCCTCCATCAAGACACAACTAGATAACATCTCTAAAACCCACCATGACACAAAGAAAAACCTTGCACAGTTACAGGAAGAGAAAGACAGAAGTGTCGGAGAGCTGACAAGTAAGTTACAAGTGAAAGTAGGAGAACTGGATACCCTGAAGAAGTCCCAGAGCGATGCACAGTCACTGATCTCAAGAATAAACCAAGAGAAAAATAGATTAAATGAACAAGTCACTCAGCTCCTGGCTGAGAACACTCACCTGAAGAAAACACCCATTGTAAATGCAACTCTGGTGAAGGACTCTGCAGCTGCAAATGAAAACAAGGAAGGAGGAAAAAAGAAGGGAGGAAAGAACATAGATAATCTGCAGAGAGAGATAACCGCATTACAAGCTAAGGTTCGTGAGAGTGAAACAAAGCTGAAGGAGGTCTTAAAACAGAAGGAAGGTTTGGAATCTGCTATGAAGAACACCAAGAAAGAAAGCTTATTAATGAGAGCAAAAATGAAAGAGTTTGAATCTCTGAAATTGAAATGCAAAGAGTTAGATGCTTGTAAAGAGAAACTGAAAGGATATGAAGCCTTTAACCTGAAGCTTAAAGATTTAGAAACAAAAATAGAGAAACAGGAGATGGATATTACCACCCTGAACTCATCCCTGAATGAAACATCTTGTCAAAATATTGTTCTTAAAGAAAGAGAAGATGAGCTTTGCCTACAGGTAGACAAATTAAACAAGGAAAAGGAAGATCTTCAGCAAAAGATCTCTAACCTTGAGGAACTGTACCAGAAATCTCATGAGAATATTTTACAGTATCAGGTACAACTAAAGCATGCAGAAGCTGAGAAGGAGGAGTGGATGGTTAAATTTGAAAGCTTAAGAGATTGCATTCCCGAACGAGATACAAGTACCCAACCAGCTGTGCAGTTAGGGGTATTGGGGAAGGGAAGTAATGTTGACCAGACATTTGGTAAAGGCCAGGAAAGACTTGGAATGTCATCAGCAGTGGACCATGATAGTACTCAAAGCATGGTATCAGGAAGACCCATGAACAACCTTGGGTACCTTTGTGAAACCCCACATACAACAGTGATGAATGGAGCACAATTTGATAAAACCATGGCAGATTTGCAGGCTCAGGTAAATTTAACATCCAAAGCTTTACAAGACAAGGAGAAGCAGATTCAAACCCTTCAACACAGATTAAGCATTTACAAAGAAGAAGAAGCAAGAGCTTCCTCCCTCAGTTCCTCATCAGTTAATTCTCAGGTGGCAGGTGACCATGTTTTGGAGGAATCGGTTCCAGAATCTGTTCATAAGAAAAAGATTCATGACCTCCTTCAGAAGATAGAACAGTTACGATTATCAGGAGGTTCTGATGTTTGTGATGGCAAGGCTGGAAAATCAGGAAGTGCAGAAGACAAAAGTTCAGAAATACAAAGTATATTAGCTAAAGTCAAAAGCCTTGAATGTGCAGTTGAATCCAAAAATGGTGAGTTGGAAGAAGTTCAAACAAAAATGAGTCTTATGACCAAAGAGTTCCAGGAGAAGCAAAGAAGATATGAATCAAATGTTCGACTCTTAACCAGGAAGCTCAAAGAACACATGAAGGGACGAAAGTCAGCAGAGAAGGAAATGCAGACGCAAGCAGAAGACCACCAACGCATACTAAATGAGGAGCAACAGAGATATTCTGTGCTGAGATGCAGGTAAGCTGTTCATCAAATATGTTATTAGAGATAAATAGTTCAGAATGTACTATATTCTGGAAGAAAAAACTTAATTCACAGAGTACACTTCATTTTTGGAATTTCCTTTATCATTCTCATCTTGATGTCAAGGTGACTGACATTCTGATATTTGCTCAGATACATAGAGCTAGAGGGTCGGGGCGAGTCGCTGGAAGGTCAAGTGGCTAGTCTAGAGAGCGAAGTGGAAGAAGTGCGTGGAGCTCTAGAAAGGTCTCGTCAAGAGGCTTATGATCATCACAACAATACTTTACAACTACAAAAGGAGATTGGCAGACTCCAAGGTATATAATGATGCAATTTTTGATTATTTAAAGGTTTAAGTTCAAGTATTTTCTGGTTTATTTTGATTCATCCTTTTTGTAAGTAGGCATTATTTTAGTAGTTCTGTATAATTTGTAGAATATAAATATTTTTCTGTAATATTTCTATGTTAACAGAAGGAATGTTAAATGCTGGAAAAGTTTTGAACAATAACCCCATCTAGGCATTATAACAAGATTTATTTTATATGGTTAAAAGATATTTCAAAGTAGGAATATGCATCAAGAACAAAATAAGAAAGCACATAAGTATTTTCTGATTTGTGATAGTTTGTAAAAGTTACCTATGCAGATAAGATTATAAGGTAAATCCACACAAAAGCTTAGATAGTTTTTCACTGTTGTTAAAGTTTTTCACTGTTGTTGCTCAAAGTGCCTCAGAAGATATGAGAACATACATTTTCTTTATGTATAGCTGCTGGGAAATTTCTACTGGGTTCAAGAGCAAAATAATAAGGCCAAAAAGTAATGCATGCCACTTTCTACTCAATATCAACAGAACTTGACAGGACTTCAGACAATCTGCGTCAGGAAGTCCTGAGCCTCAAAGAAATCATTGCTCAGAGGGACCAACAGCTTAAGAAAATGGAACATGAATTGAGATTACACCAAGAAGAGCTTGAGGAGGTGAAATCGTCGTCAGTTACACTCAGTGAGAAGATAACATCAAAGGAGAAGGAATTAGATGATGTTAGGCTCATGGTATGCATTTGTTTCTTCTGCCCTTCCTGATTATGTTATATATGTTGTACTTTCTTGTCTGGAGTAGATTCCCTTTTTGTTTTGAGGTTGATTATTTTGTATCTATGCTTTCTTTTATGATTTCAGAAGGAGCAGTTAGAGACAGAAATCCAAAGCTTGAGTCAAACACTGAAGACAAAGGAACATGCTCTCTCAAACGCAGAAACACGTGTAGCAGAGTTAGAAAGTAAAAATGTGGAGCTTCAAAACAGTGTGATAGAAATGGTTAGCAGAGAACAGCAGATATCTTCAGAGATCCAGAAAGCAAAAGAAGAAAAATGTTTGTTGTCTAATGAGTTGGAGAACACGAGGACTCAACTGAAAGACTCGTTAGCCAAAATTGCTGCATTTGAGAGTCAGATTATGGTAAGTTTTTTGCTAGAGTACCTGTGCAGTTAATTTTGTAAAATAATTATGTTGAAGTTACACAAACGTAATCTACAATTAACAGATATGTTACTGTGTTTTTATAGCTTTGTAAATAGAGAAATTATTTCATTTTTTTAATATTTGCAATAATCATGGAACATATTTTTCATCATATGATTTTTTTTTCTTTTATGTTAAATAGGTGGTTGAAGGTCAATTGAAGGCTAGTTCTGAGGAACTGAATCAGTTGAAGGAACAGCTGGATGCCAAGGTTGCCTCTCACCAACTAACAGTAGAGCAATTGGAGCAGAGTGTTGCTCGTGCCAGACAGGAGGTAGCAGCTCTCACTACTCAGCTCAGCCAGGTGCAGCGGGAAAGAGTCAGCTATCAGACGCAAGCGGTAGAATTGCGTACAGCCTTACACACAGCTCTGGGGCAACTCAGTGTAAGTCTAGGATATGAAAGACAGTTATTTGTGCTGCATCTGTCCCTCCTATTAATTATTTTCAGATTTACACCTTTCAGATTTTAGTGAATTGGTTATGTAATTGGATATGACCAATGATTTAGTATGTCTGTATAAATGTTTGACATCCTTTTGAATATTTATTTTCAAATTTGTTACATTTGTTGTATTTTTAGAAATACATATGGTTATGATGAAAGCTGCCTTATAAGTATTTGCAGAAGTTGATAACAGTGCCATTTTACAGATACAAAAAGCAGAGAGAGAAGCCCAAGAAGCTGAAGAATCAACCATCAGCTCAGAGGCGGGGGTGATTCCTTCTCCCTCCCCTCTCGACCTCACGTCTCTTACCCAGCTCATGGAAAGATCTGCCCGTCCGCCCCAGTCCACATTGCCGCTCACTAGCTTAGAGACTTGCCTTTCCTCCCTGAAGCAGGAAGTGGCTATACTTCAGACACAGTTGCATAACAAACAAGAGGCCTTAGCTAGAGAGTAAGGGGCATTGCCTTCTCGTTATTTCCTTATCATGATATCATGTCCTAAAATGTCAACTTCTTTGCCTTTTTTTCTCCTATTTTATTTGATGAACCTTGATTAACCTTATGATGCTAATGAATTCTATGCAATTGTACATTTCAGGACCATGTTGGATACAGCAGATGATCCTTTTGAAGAAGGCAAAGAACCAGTCCCAGTGCAGAACCCGGTAGATGACACTAACCAGTCGAAAGTACATGATGTATAGGAGGTAGCTGTGCTTGATAGTTGTGCTAGGAAATTATAGTAGCATATGGTGCAGGGATATTCTAATTGGTCTGTGATAATAGAGGTCATTATATTCAGTTTTTAGAGCAGTTATTCAAGTTAGAATAGAAAAAGCTCTTCAATGTGAATATGATAGTCTCTTACTTTTCATAATTTCAGTTGTTGATATTGAAAATTATAGACATATATGGTTGTTATAGTGTGTGCTGCATATTGTGGTGCAAACTGGAGTTTTTATTTCATAATTAGGCATGAGGTCTATTGGTTGAATATGCATATAATATAATATATTGAACTTTAAATTTGACCATTTCATTGTAAGTATAGGTTGATTTTACTTGTATTTTTGTTGTTGTTGTTGAAACTCATGTGCATAAAATGATATATAGAAACATATAAAATATATATATATATATATATAAACACACACACACACACATATGCATACTTATTATTTGGTTAGTATTTAAAGAAATTATTATTAATACTATAAGGAACTTTTAAACAAGAGTAGTCCAGTATCTATTTTGGAGTGATAATTTTCATCCTCATTTGGATTTGTGTGAAAAAAAAGAGAAAAAGACAAATACCTTTGGTTGTCTCCAGATTTTAGAAGTTTTTAAAAGTTTCTGTTATATCAGTTATATAGTGGAAAGTAGATTTTTGTGTTAGTAGGTGTTTATGTTTACAGATGATTATGTATGATGATATTCCTTCTACCAATTTTTCCCTTATTTCACATACCTTGGAATTCATGATTGTTGTGTTCTGACCTGTGCTCAATGGATGAAAATGGAAATGAAAATCAAAGATCTATTTAGAAAAAAAAAAAAAAAAAAAAAAATGGAATGGAGTAAGAGACTTAATGTGCCTCTGCTCACACGCATACATAGTTATGTAACCTTGAATTCCATCTTGCAGTGATTGTGATAGAAGTATGCCAAAAATATGTTGTAGTGTCTTCCCTGAGGTACCTGGGGAAGGAAGGGTGAACAGTAACATTTTGATGATTTTTATTCTTATGATCATTATTCTATTATTATTATTATTATTATTATTATTACTATTATTATTATTAATATTATTATTATTATTATTATTATTATTATTATTATTATTATTATTATTATTATTATTATTATTATTATTATTATTATTATTATTATTATTGTTATTATTATTGTTATTGTTGTTATTATTGTTATTATTATTATTATCATTATTATTATTATTATTATTATTATTATTATTATTATTATTATAATGATAATAATAATCATATTATTATTATCGATATTAGAAATATAATTATTGTTATTATTTATTATGGATGTTATTACTATTGTTATGATTATTATAATTATTTATTGTAACTATGTATTTATATATTTATAGATTATTATCATTGTCGTTATCGTAATTTTTATCAATACTAGCATGATTATCAATTATTATATTTTTTCAAAAGAAATTCTATTAGATATTTTAACTATTCTTAATGACAATTATACCTTGACGAATTGGATGATGTCATTAATACTAAACAGATAACATTTATTGGTTATGAACACTATTGAACAGAGCACATGTTTACAGTAGTTGTATAGTCACCAACACAAAGTCAAGCGAAATTTGCCATACCCCCTATATATGTATATCCATGACCAATCAGATGGATGCTAGATGGACAAGCAAAAGGGAAAGACCTGATTGGCTAAATGGAAAGAAGTGCAGGGTAGGAGGCGGAGATAATTTTTGCCTGACTTTGTGCCAGTGCCTATAGGAGTCTTCCAGGGCACACTACACTCTAACCCCGACTTGAAACCCTAGGGAGACACGTACCTCCCGAGAAACAATGCTGGCATTGTTGAAAGCCATTGGTATATCTGCACTTCCGCCTTTCGGTGAAATGAACCTTTTCTGTCTCACGTAAATCATCCCTTGCCCTTATTCTTCACTATTTATCAGATTCAGCAAGGAATGGTTGTCTAGACACTTCCGTCCTTCTTTCACGTTTGTTTTTGTTCCTGTACAAGTTATCTTGGCATTGTGGTAGGTCATAGGATATATTTGTTTTTTCTATTTTTTTTGTTTTGTTTTGTTATTTTTTGATATATAGGCAGCTTTTTAATATTTCATCCTTTTATAGGTTATGTCCATTTGTACATGTTACTATATTATTGGTTTGCAAGTGAGTGAGTGGGTGGGTGGGTTGTTGGATGCTTGAATGAGTGAGTAAATGAGTGAGCAAATGAGTGATTGAATAAGTAAATGAGGGAGTAAGTGAGAGAGTGCAAGAGTGAGAGAATGGGCACGGTATGAGCTTGATTGTGTGTATGATGTGTGTGTGTGATGTGTGTGTTTTGCGTGTGTATGTGTGGTGTGTGTGTACGTGTGCGTGTTTGTGTGCACGTGTGCATGTGCATGTGTGCGTGTGTGCTCGTGCATGCGTGTGTGTGTGCTCGTGTATGCGTGTCGTGCGCGCGCGAGCGAGTGTGTGTGTGCGTGTGCGTGCGTGCGTGCGTGCGTGCGTGCGTGCGTGCGTGCGTGCGTGCGCGTGTGTGTGAGTGTGAGTGTGAGTGTGAGTAAAATCTTAACTTACATACATGGTTGTAAATTGAGTAGGTAATAGGATCTTTGTATATCAACAGTCATATATACCTGAGATCACTTAAGACAGTATCACTCCATTTTGCCCTGCTTGCAGCTACTGCGGTCCTTTTCATTCCTATGACTATTTTTTACTTTTTAACTATGTAAATAAATCTGCATAAGTAGGGAGATGTATAAACATAAGGGAAGGGCATTGAGGGGTTTTGGAATATGCAATAGTTATTGTGAATATGCAAGAGAAATCCCATAGCTTGTCTGGAATGTTCACATATTTTTTCTATAATAGATATCATCTCATTTTGGTACATGTGTAAATTGATAACAACATAGCCTTAGTAATAGAACACATTCAGGTTGTGTATTTAGAAAATCATTGAAAATGACAAAGGAGATAACTGCTAAAATCCAGAGAAGACAATATTTATATTAACACATTTAACTTTCTTTCGAGGATGGATCACTGTGTGTGAAATCAAAACATTTGTGGGAAAGTTCTCCATGTTTTTCACTTGAATATGAAGCTAAAAACTTCAGTGAAAATCTTGTATCCTCTCTGAACATTTTGCTAAGAGAAATATTTTATTGGTGAGCTATGCATATACGTTAAAGACCCAGATAAAAAAGTACTTCATTGTTGTCCATATTAACTACTGATATAGCAGTTGATTAATTGTTTATGGAAAAGTTTCCATGTGACTTTGTACAAGTGTGCTTATTTGTCTCACCTGTGAACTATATTCATCATCTTACTGAGAATATATCTTTTTAAACCTAACTTTTAGACTGCCACCAGGTGCTCCTAAACGAAACTGTGTGACAGTCAAGTATTTATTACAAAGTAAATTCTGTACCAGATATTGTACTTTAATGATTAATCCAGTGCAAGTTGTGTTCCTTATTCTTATTATGGAAGTAATAATGAAAAATGAATCTTAATCTATCATGAAACTATTTTATGTGTGAAGTATCTATATCCATTTTTACTTATTTATATATGTTTTATTGTGAAATTATTTGCATGATCCTTGTGAGTCTATAATTGTGTTGAAAGGTCGGTAAAAGCACCTTTTAATATTGAAGTTATGCACGCAGTTGTTTTTAATATTCAGATAACTGAAGCCATGTTAACCTGTTATCTATAGAATTGCCCATGGTTGTCTATCATGTGTTCCTTGCCATTGAAGAGATACTGTGCTGTTATTCAAAACACTATAGTTCTGTTATCAGTGATGAAAATTCAGTCTTTATTAAAATTGGAAGGTAATGGTAATGTTATTTGGGTGATATGCTGTCACTGCTATTAGTATAATGTTTATGTAATTTATGTTGTTACCTCTTCTTCTGTTAAAGAGTTGTGACAAAGATGGATGTACTTTGGGTTAGATGAGATGTAGTTGAAAAGTCTACTTTTTGTTATATACACTCACAACCCATATTCACACTCACACTCACACTCACACTCACACTCACACTCACACTCACATTCACACTCACATTCACATTCACATTCACATTCACACTCACACTCACACTCACACTCACACTCACACTCACACTCACACTCACACTCACACTCACACTCACACTCACACTCACACTCACTCATACCCATTCACACTCGCACAGATTTACTTTTCTTCACTGGATTAAGACTGCTGAATTGACAGCTAGTATACAAAGTAGTTGGAAATGAGCAAAAGGGGATTAGTAGATGGTACTGAATCTAAATTAGTATGAGTTTAGGAATGATGAAGGATACCGGTAATGATGCTCCTATTTTAGCATATGTAACTAAAGAGAGACTTGTTATTCTCGCTTGCCAGTGAATAAATCCTATTGTCACGGCTGTAGAAATGAATGGTTATATGGTGTTTTTAACTGAAATTTACTAAGTAACGATTGGGTATACTAAATGGTCAATGTATATCACTTAAATGTGCTTTATAAGATACCATAGGGCTTAAAGATTGTTGTATAATGCTTTTCAATTTGCTCAAAATTTCATATTTTAGGAAAGTTTCCAAACTGAATTTTTGGAAAATGGCATAATGCTTAAAGGTTACTGTTTTAATGCCTGACTATTTT
>BOPN01002564.1:189888-192388 GCA_017312705.2 Penaeus japonicus
ACACACACACACACACACACACGCACACACACACATACACATAAGACACATACATTTGCTTATGCATGAATTCAAAAATTATGCATAAATAAGAATAAAAATAAGTGTCAGGTCATAATATATATATATATATATATATATATATATATATATATATATATATATATATATATATATATATATATATATATATGTAATAACAAATGTCACATCTAGAGACCTCTTAATAAAAAGGAAAACAAAAAAAAAAATGCTGTCGAAATCAACATCACTGAGTATTAACAACTCGATTATGTAAACGAATTTAAAGTCTTTAACTGCACTCAATTCTCTCTAATTACACCGAACTCGAGAAGCAAAGTCCCCTGTTGAACGCGGCTATATTCGCGTTCCCAAACTCCCCTGGAACGCTAAACACCTCCTTTCTCACCGAGCCAGCATCCTCATCTCCCAGCACCAACATCCTCATCTCACCACGCCAGCATCTTCATCTCGCAGTCTAGCCGAGATGAGAATTTACGAGGTGACGTAGTGTGTGTTGTTACTCGTGCAGGCTATCTTCAACCTTTTTCTTTTCTGTTGGACTGTTACTTGTATTTAATTTTGTTTCCCATTCTTTCTCTTTTTCTTTCGTTGTTTTGATGTTATTTTTTCCCCTTCGCTTTGACTTATTTTTTTTTTTTCTTTAGATTTCTCTTCTTCTCGTTTTTCCTTTTATTTTGTTTCATCTTCTTTCTTATTATTGGATTCTGCTGGATCTTGTTATCTTTTTTTCTTCCTTTGGTTAGTTTGCTATTATTCTCTCTTCCTTGTTTTCCTCTTCCTGTCTTCTTGTATTTGTTATATCCCTTTTCTCTCTTGATTTTTCTATCTTCATTCTCCCTCTCCCTTGTCCCTTGCTGTTATTTGATCTTACTCTCCTTCTTTCTTCCCTTCTTTGTTTCCTCATTATTCTTTCTTCGCTTTTCCTCCTTTTATCTCATCTTCTCCTTCTTCTTTTCTTTACCACAGACCTTTTGTCTTTCCTTTACGATCAGTTTTCGCGAACTTTGTCCATTCTTCTTCTTCTGCCTCCTATTTTCTCTCGCTTTTACGTCTTCTAAACTTACATACGTCCTCATTCTTCCTCATTCTCAGCTACGAGTTTTTGTCTGTATCTGTATATGTTAGTAATATTTGCATATTAATGACGAAGCTAAATGTTATAGAGGACGTGATATATTTAGCTAACGATGACTGATAGTGAATGAAACAGCATCCTATAAAAAAATATAAGTCTGGAGTATCGATAATGTCAGGAAGGGGATGGTGACTATGTATCTATATATATCTAGGAGGATGACGTGGCTGCCGTTCTATGATGGCCATGTGCAAGAAAAAGAAATATTTAAGAGATAATATCGAAAGAATGATAATTGTTATAGATCAGAGATGTATACAGAGCTAGATCTATAGGGCTAGAATTAAATAATGTTTTAGGTAGAGATTTTATCACACACACACAAACATACTCACACATACACAAACACACATATACACATGCAAACACACACACACACACACACACACACACACACACACACACACACAAACACACGCACACACACACAACAAAAAGCAATCATTACTCCCTACAATATAGACGCACACGCAAACAAACAGACAAACACCACCCACCCACATCGTGCCTCTTCACAGAACCACACTTCAAGAGGCTTTCACTAAAATACAATAAAATCCAGCGCCTTTGATGATTCTCAGTTTGACGCCTCGAAAGGAACCCTCTCCTACGAAAGATTTTTTTTTTTTTTTTTTCAAAGTCTGGAAACCACGATATGAGCTATTTTTTTTCTTTTTCTATTTTCTATTATTTCCATTTGATTTTTTTTTTTGAGTTGAGAGAAAGTATTATATCACGTTATTTTATATTTTATCATGCATAAAAAGAAAGAAAATGAAGAACGCACTAAAAGAAACGAAGGAACAAAAACCCAAGAAAAGAATATTAGAAAGAAAAGAAAGAAAGAAAAAAAAAAATACGATTCAAAACAAGCTGAACCGATTCGAAGACAGACGAAGCTCCTGAGGTTAAGGAACGAAAAGAAAAAAAAAGAGAAAAAAGAGAGATAGAAAAAAAAAAAAAAACTAAAAAAAAAAAAAAAAAAAAAAGAAGAAGAAAAAAAAGGAACGGAAATTTTTAGAACTCAACGATTAAGTAAATGGAACGATCTAGAAAAACAACTAGACAAGGTCGCTGAGTACAAAGCCGCTGCCAACTTTCTCAACCAAGGCTTCCGAACGTTGCTACCCGCCTTAAGATTGACCAATCAATGCCGGGTTTTTGCAATACGCTTTGCAAGGGATGTCAAGCGGTGACATCGGCGGTGATGTCAATGGTGATGTACATGATGATCATGGTAATGATAGTGATGATGATAGTAGCAATGATGATGGTGATAGTAGTTATGATGAGGATGAGGATGATAGTAATAATGATAAT
>BOPN01002565.1:12500-15000 GCA_017312705.2 Penaeus japonicus
TTAAAAGGAAAAAAATATATGTTCCTTTAACTTTACCCGATTTGCTTTCACTTTCTGTGAAGTGACATATTTTTTTCCTTGCTTTTCTCTCAGATCAAAAAAATCTTGTCAATACCAACGATCTATTTGAATATTTTCTCAACTCCCTTTTTCCTGGAACTCTTCTTTGCCTTCTGCGGTCGAAGGACTTTGCTCTCCTTCCTTCTCTCTGATTCCCGTGCTCTGCTCTCTCTCTCTCTCTCTCTCTCTCTCTCTCTCTCTCTCTCTCTCTCTCTCTCTCTCTCTCTCTCTCTCTCCGTCGCTCCTTTGATCCCGCTGCATTCACCTCCCAAGGTCCTCCAGCGTCCCTTCGTCAGCCAAGTTGCTCGATCGTCTCATTTCAGCTCGTGTTGAGATCCGGATGATGCCAATAAGGACCGCCTTTGTGTGTCAACGTTGTCAAACATCTGCCTGGCGTGTGGACGTCACGGCTTTTTGTCCTCGTCTTCTGAGCGTCTCGGCTTTCATCTCGTCTTCTCTGGAGGGGAAATCACATGATAAAGGATAAAAAGGTCTCAAGTTGTGGAGGAAAGGTACTTCAGCCACCATTAAGATTTCAGAGGCATCCCAGATCTTCCTGTCGCCGAGATTTTTCCGGCAAAAAACGACGCGGGGAAGCAATGACACACACGCATATGCACGCGCGCGCACAGACACACACACACACACACATGCACACACACACATACACATGCACACACACAAACATACATACACTCACGCCCACACACACACACACACACACATATACATACACTCACGCCCACACACACACACTCTTAGTTGTTTTGCGTACAAGAGAGAGATAGAGAGAGAGAGAGAGAGAGAGAGAGAGAGAGGGAGAGAGAGAGAGAGAGAGAGAGAGAGTGATAGATAGATAGAGAGAGAGAGAGACCTGAATAGAGGTCTACGACTTTCTTGCCTCAGCTGCCCCTTTACATTACTTGGCCTCAGTAGAAAGGTATTCATTTATCTAGTACTGATGAATAGGGCTCTGTCTTGCCAGAACATACCATACAAGGATTTTTTTTCTGCTATTCCTTATTCAATATGTGTCTGACATAGGTTTGGTATTGGAAACAGCTCCTAAAAAATTCAAATTTACAGTTCCGGTGATACATAATGACCACACATGTTATTACTGCACAAATGTTAACATGTAGTTCTCATAGCAAAAAGCAGAATGTTAGTAGAAAGAAGAATGCTGGATTTCATCGTACAAGAAGACGCAGCTTATGGAGTACCGAGAAAAGTAAAAAAAAAAAAAAATCAATGTAAGCGTACTTTATTTGAAAACCTGAACTCCTCACGGTCACTGCTTTCATAAGGGCTGAGCGGACGTCGTTACCTATACAACGTGGACGTCCCCGAGATCCTTCGAAGAGCGGCGTCTCGCAGGAAATATGTAGATTATATTCTGGTGTATCGGAGACGATTCCAAGAGTTATTTTTGGAGAAAGTTGGGAACGAAATGCCTGCGGGAATGTGGCTACAGGAAATTTGATATTCTGTAAAATCGTACCTTTCTATAAGATCCATCTATTATCTCATCATCATTTTTATTACTATAGGTAATTCTACAGTGATTACTATTACTACCTCTTTTTATGCTGATGATTTTATTATGATCAGCATTACCATTTTTATTTTTGTCATTATCAGAGCACTCGTAAGATAATGCAAATATATAGGTAAGGGTTCGTTGGTATGTATATTTCCAAGGGCTGAATCATTAGTATATTTGATTCATTACGATTGAAATCTAGAATAATAATGAGTGCCTATTCAATAACGCAGGTACATTATCGGACATTCGTGTTGGGCTGAGTTAGAAAGGAAAATTCATTTCCCTTCACTATCAATATCTTATTACTTGTGGTATGAGTCACTGGTATGGTAGCTTTAAGGGTAGCTGGCACTCCTGCCTTCCCTCTTCTCTCATCTCCTCCTCCCTTTTTCTGTCTCTCTTTCCTTCTTCCTCCTTCCCTCTTACTCTCCCTCTTTGTTGGGAAACTGTTAGCAAAGGGATATTGCTCAGATCCATTCCCTGTTTGGTTCCAGTTACCATGACGCTGTGCAACAACCTGCTTTTCTTTAGAAGATATAATAAAATAGCCCTTCTTTCTTTCTCTCTTTCTTTCCCTTCTCTCTCTTCCGTTTTCTCTTTTACCCTTCCTGTCTCACTCTCCCCTTCTCCCTCTGTTCCTCTCTCTCTCTCCCACCAACTCCACCTCTCCCCCCTACCCCCTCTCCCTCCCCTACCTACCCTTTCCCTCCTCATCTGTTTTCTCGTCTCGCTCTGCTTCAGATTACCGCTGCGTCATGCCCACTACCTCTGCAGATGCCACAGCGCTGAGTCGCCCTCTCCCATGCACTTCCTCCGCGTTGTGCATGATTCAGATGCCGAGAGCGATGTATCATGCAAGACCGCGTCGACCTCTTTCAGGACACCCAAGGTCAC
>BOPN01002565.1:22500-25585 GCA_017312705.2 Penaeus japonicus
ACGTTGCTTGGTACGCTGAGCACGGTCTCGGATTAACCGTTTGTTTCAGATACGAGAGAATGGAAACCATGGCGTGAGTGTCTCGAATCCAAATCCATCGTCTTCGTTTCAATACCAAGCCAGTTGGATTCTTTACTTATGGCGGATCAATTTTTCGACAATGTGAACTGCGATATTTCTCTTTATCAGAGCCAACATTACTCTTCATGAATATTCTCACTAGGTTCACAGATTCTATAATCAATTTTTAACATTGAAACGGATGATCCAATATTCTTTTTTGCATCACCAGAAAATGTATTTTAGTTTATTAATAATCGAGTGATTATTGTGGAAAGACAGCATGTATGAAATTCGTTAAATGAACATTTTTAGTATTATTAATGACTTAATTGACGGTAATTGAAATAATTAATGATAAACTCATTACCTCATACATATTCTAAATACCCTCTAGTGTCCTAATATACTGGCATCTCATAAATGCGAGTCTCATTTTTAAAACGTAAGCAGACGGTAAGGTGCATCCTCACACGTGAGTGTTGCTTGCAGTCATGCAAGGCCTCTCATTTATAGAATACTCAAACTCTGCACACCTGTCTCTCGCTAAGGAGTTTGGGTTAGATTGTGGGTATGATGATTAATTTGAATTAAGATTTTTTTGATCTAGTAACGCATTGTGAACTGTTTCTTTGAGGCCCGTGCTTATCATTTTGTTGCAATTTTAGATCCTATTTTGGTCTTTATCTGCATTCATGTTGCATGTGACACTTTACCGATCCTCCAACCGTCTTCGTCTTCTGCAGTCGAAGGACTTTCATTGCCTTCCTTCTCTCTGATTCCCATCCTCCTCTCTCTCTCTCTCTCTCTCTCTCTCTCTCTCTCTCTCTCTCTCTCTCTCTCTCCAGCGCTCTCCTTTGATTCCGATATATTCACCCCCCGTCCCCTCCCCATCCCCTCTCCCCTCTAAGGTCCTTTAGCGTCCCTTCGTAACCCAAGCTGCCAGATCGTCTCGTTTCACTCGTGTTGAGACCCCAAGGGAGATGTCAACATAGCACGAGCTGGTGTGTCAACGTGGACTAATGTATACTTGGCGTGTGGCTATCTCAACTTTTTATCCTTGTCTTTTTAGCGTCTCTATCTTGTCTTCTCTGTTGGGAAATGTCGCGCGATGTGATAAAAAAAACAAAAGAAAGACGAATGTGTTTCCAATTGTGTAGAAAAGTGCTTCCAGCCTCCATTAAGATCTCAACAGCATCCTCGATGTTGTTGTTGCATAGATATCCCGCCGTGTGTGTGTGTGTGTGTGTGTGTGTGTGTGTGTGTGTGTGTGTGTGTGGTGGGGTGTGTGTGTGGGGGGGGGGGGGGCAATTAGACTCGATGCTCCATCAGGGAAACAAACACAGAGGGAGGTGGAAGGAAACGCCAATATCCCAGGGAAGTTTGGCGAGTTTCTGACAAGGATGTAAAAGAAAGGTTTCTTTCTTATCTATTGCTCATGATTTTTTGTTGTTTTTATTATGCTTCTTTCATTATTTTAATAACCTTGATGTATTATAGCTGTTTCCACTCTAAAGTAGATATTTTTCTAAGTGTTATCTGAAATTGAATGTATGTATGTATGTGTGTGTGTGTGTGTGTGTGTGTGTGTGTGTGTGTGTGTATATATATATATATGCATATATATATATATATATATATATATATATATATATATATATATATATATATATATATATATATATATATATGATTATCTTCCTCTCTTTTGCCATCCCTCTCTCCTGCACACATGAATGACATGCAGATACCATCACCCAGTTTAGCTCGCAAGAACACGTTCAAGAGAGAGAGAGAGAGCGGGAGAGAGAGAGAGAGAGAGAGAGAGAGAGAGAGAGAGAGAGAGAGAGAGAGAGAGAGAGAGAGAGAGAGAGAGAGAGAGAGAGAGAGAGAGAGAGAGAGAAAAGAACAAGGTTACTTCATCCCTCTTTTCCGACAGCTGTTTCAACCACGCAGTGTTGCAAATCACACGGAGTTTACGAGCGCCTTTTGATCGTGCGTCGTCGCGTCCATCATCCTTTGTCAACCGATGCAATACGAGGGCGTTTATGTTGAATGGTTACGATGCAATAAGGCGGTGGATATTGAGGTGTAGAGTTAGGTGATAATGTTTCATATGGGAGAATGGCCATCGACGCTAAACGTAGATAAAGCTTGGAATTTCTAGATTGCGTTTAGAAATGTATCCGTAACTGCGAGAGATAATGGCGATAAAGCTGGTAATGGTGAGGGATACCATTATCATCATTGTTGATACTGTTATTGTTGTTTTCATTATCGTTACCCTGAGTAGCATCACGCTCATTACTTTACATATATTGATATCATTATTATCTTTATCATTATTATTGTCATTATTATTATTATTATTAGGATTATTATCATTACTATTACTATTATCATCATTACCATTATTGTCATCATTAATATCATTATCATCATAATGAATATTGTCATTATTATTCTTTGCCATTACCAATACGGGATCATTTTTGTTCTAATTCAATTCTTAACGCTGATTTCGAACAAAGACACCGCCACTTATTGCTCTCGAACGCCGGTGAAAACGTTTCATTAAAAGGCCATAATGATATGCAAATGAAATCCGATCCTTGCTCAATATGCAGGCTTATCAATATTCACATTATAAAAACTCGGAAATCTAATTCATGAAATGTTTTAATGCGACAGGGAAGCATTTATCATTGGTGAATATGTCACTTCAGTAACAGGATTATATGAATTGAAAATGTGTTTTTATATTGCCTCGTTTTTTTTTTTTTTTTTTCAAGCGCTCTGGTATACATGTATTGATAGATATGTTGCTGTACATAAAAGTGTGAAGATATATTCAGATATAAGTACTTACATTTTCAAACACGATCGCTCACATAAATGCCTGTCTGTACGAACACACATCATCTCTCTCTCTCTTTCCTTCTTTCTCTGTCTCTATGTATACATATCTTTCTCTCTTTCTCTTTCTACATTATATATATATATATATATATATATATATATATGT
>BOPN01002565.1:54265-56765 GCA_017312705.2 Penaeus japonicus
CGCATTCAATTTTGATCTTGCAGCAACTAGCCTACCTATTCCCGGGAGCTTTACCTTTTGTCATTATTATCCACCAATTAAAATACTCAAATCAGGGTCAGAACTAAAAGATACAAAGTTTCAGATATGTATGGAAAGGTTTCTGGGGAAAAAATCAGACCATGCATATGCTCTACAGTAGAGTATATTTTTGCCTTTCTATTTCATATTTTTTGTCCGTATTTTGAACGTATTTTACGTGGTGATCAACGATGTAATGTTCGAGCCCGAGGGACTGGTGCAAGATTGGCCAATTTGCAAGGCGGGACGAAAATAAACAAACAGGCAGCGTGTTGTGAATAGTAATCTTCCCAGCCATTTTACAAAGACGGAAATAGCCGAAGTACTGACAATCTGCATGAAATGACGAAAGTCAAGTCTCTTTTCACCCATAAAGCAATTTAATGCCAGTTGATTGATTATTGAACATTATCTGCCGCGTCAACAGCTAGGTCATTAGCGGAATTCAATGCTAAAGCATAATTAAACCGAAATACCTCACTCACTTACTTTAATTAACTTAAACTATTTTCCCTCGCAAGTTTATGTCGTGACCTAAACTTCACTACTCTGTTTGTCAGAATTGCGAAGCGGGTTGCCAAGTGATACTCACACCTTAATATCAATCAAATATAAGGAAGAAGGTGAAGACCAGCTCTCCAAGGGACATTTACCTGATCCTTCTCGAAATATAATTAAACAAGATGTATGTTACTGAGGCGTTATAACTTATAATTATGTCTGTCTTCTCTCATGTGTATATCTAATGCTATACGTCCACGAAACTGGCCATCCCTGTCGTTTACATATGTTAAAACTAATGAATAATGTTTCCGGAAAGGTAAGTGAAGTTTTTCTTACAAGACTTATCATGTTTGCATTACTCAGAAGGAACAGCCCTCAGCATACAGTATGTTTTTACAACTTTAAGTACTCAGCAAGCCTCTTTTAATATGATTAGTTCATTAGATGTAGCCGTAGAGTTTACACAAGCCTCCGGGCTTTATCCAGTCAACAAACCTTTACTAAACATTTTGAATATATAATAAAATGACGTAACCTACTCTTCCTATTCAAACTTTGTCTCCCACTACGGAATATTTGTTTTTCATTCCTTCTGTGATCTGTCTGTCTGTCTGTCTGTCTGTTTGTGTATCTGTCTTTCTGTATATCTATCTATCTACCTGTCTATCTATCGATCTATTTTCTTTTCCCTTTCCACCCCTCCCGCTAGGTGTTTCCCCGCAGCTTTCTCATATTCACCAACCATACTTTTCTTCCTTCGTAATCCATTTAAATTCCCCTCTAAACTAATATTCTCGAGTGCTGTGCAGGTATTCAGATTGTATAAACCCCCTTTGCCAACAAAATTGTTAAGAAAAGATGAAGATAAAGAAAAAGTTAGAAATATGAAAAGGAGGAGGAGATGAAAAAGACGAAGAGGAGAAACAAAAGGAAGATCAAGATAATGAAAACAAGGAAGAAGAGTAAAAGAATTAAAAAAAATAAAAATAAAAAATAAAAAAATACGAAGAAAGGAAGCAACAACTTCAGATCAGCTGTCACATCACGTCTCCGCATATGAGAGATGAGTGAGTGAGTTCCCAGGCCACAGAAACGTTCAAAAACCAGCCAGACTTTCAGGGATAACGGATCGCTGGGAACGTTTGCATGTTGGTGGATGGTTGCCGTCACGTTCCAGAAGAAATATCTTCTTTTTTCTGGAGTTTTTTTTTTCTTTTTTTTCTTTTTCTTTTTGTTAATTCTCTATTGCTTTTGATAATAAATTACTTCCTTATTTCTTTGTCATCGTAGTTGTTGTAGAAGCTATCATTGTTACAATAATATAGTAGTAGTAGTAATTGCTCTTGTATAATAATAATTAGTAGTAGTAGTGATGGTAGTAGTAGTAGTAGCATTAGTAGTAGTGGTAGTAGTAGTAATTGTTGTTGTTGTTGCTGTTGTTGTTGTTGTTGTTGTTGTTGTATTAATAGTTATAGCAGCAGTGGTGGTGGTAGTAATAGCTGTTGCAGTAGTAGTATTTTAGTAGATATGTTATTGATATTATTATTGTATCATTATTATCATTATTACTATCCTTATTACTATTATCATTACTATCCATGGCTACTACCATTAATATCATAATTATCATTCGTATCATTGGATTTATCTTTACCATCTCCACCATTTTTGTTTTCAAAATATTAATAATTTATAAGCATTACCATCCTCTTATCATGGTATTCACCATCACCATCACTCTCACCATCACCACCACGATCATGTACATCAGACAGATAGATAAACTAGTTTTTATAACCTTGTCGTATTATAAACGTAATTTGATCGAGCAAGTTTGAACATAAAATTTCGGGACTATTTTGATAGCCTTATGATGTGAAAGTTGTTTTTACTATATACCTTTTCTATATTTATTTGATGGTAATAATGGTGATGA
>BOPN01002565.1:69265-74265 GCA_017312705.2 Penaeus japonicus
ATTCAACTTGAAATGAAATATCAAAATCAAGATAACATAAGATATGATGGTTCTAGAAAAAAAAACTCAAAAGGCATGATTCTGCATTTTTCTGAAGGAGTAGCACCTTACATGAACATAATCAGTATGACAGCAATCCGTTGATATATTCTGCAGTCTTTGAAGTTTCCAATGTTGATTCCAACGTCTCATAAATTACGGAATATATATATAAATAAGGATGAACACATAAAACACCGTGCAACTGCAATATAAATAAGTCACTCAGTCTTTCTGTAATACCGTCTCTGGTTCGAGTAGCGGTTTTGCGCCTGTGGATTTTCATGATTAAATTAAGTAAACGGTATTTTGCGTCAGATCGTGTGCGGCTTTGAGCTTTCCAAAATTAGCTCGCTATAGTAGCATCCTCTACATATTGATTTTTTTCAGAATTCAATTGACTGAATTTCATATATATATATATATATATATATATATATATATATATATATATATATATATATATATATATATATATATATATATATATATATATATATATATATATATATATTCAAATATTTGGTGATATAAAACAAATCGCTAAAAGAGTTTTTGAATGTTCGAAAGTAAAAGTAAACAGTGAACAGGTCATCTTTTGGTAATAGATCGACATAGATGCAGAAACAGGAGATAAAATGTAAACAACCGAATGAAGGAAATACATATAACGCGATAAGAGGGAAGGGAATATCTAGAAAACAACCGAAAGGGTTGGAAATTACACAGAAAGTATTTGTAATGTGTTTGCACTCTAATGCTGCACCTCCTTCCTTGCCTCCTTTTCCCCTTTGCAATTGGTGTAAAGAGACTTTGCAATGGTTGTACTTCTGGTTTATGGGATATTACTATCGGGTGCTTTACCTTGTGTCATTAGTGAACCGGTATTTTGCTTGTGTAACTTATCTTATAATGTTTTCTTAATGTTTTGTGCTATACCCAAAGGCATTGTTATAGACATAGGCAGAAGATTGTTTTTTTAAATATAGGAACAAAAGAAAGAATGAGAGAGGGAGAAAGAGAGATAGAGAGGGGGGAGGAGGGATAGATGAATAAATAGGCATAAAAGCTTAGATTAGATAGAATAATAGATAAAGAGAAAGAGACCAAGAGGCAGACAGACAGACAGAGAAAGAGACAGAGACAGACAACCTTCCCTTCTCCCCATCGTGTATGCTTACCCAACCTGCAGACCCAGCAGTCACAAAGGGATGGATTTCAGGTAAGATTTTTAACGCAAAGTTATGGGGAAAACTTTTACTGAATTTCAAGAATCTCAAGATTGTCTACAGTGCAAGAAAGTCTCTTTGCTGTTCATGATATTCTGTGTTGGCGAAATTGCGTTTGCCGAGAGTGAGTTTTCGTCTGCTGGTTCTTATTTCCTATTCCGTTTGTGGCTTAAAGCTAATTCCAGATGACGGGGATTCGCTGGAACTTGGTATTGATTAGAGGAAGCGAAGGAAGCTTTCATTCTTATTTTTGTATGTTTGTTATAACATTTTTTTTGTCGTAACATTACTTTTATTGGAAAAGAAGATAAAAAAAAATTATTAATATATATATATATATATATATATATATATATATATATATATATATGTATTATATATATATATGTGTGTGTGTGTGTGTGTGTGTGTGTGTGTGTGTGTGTGTGTGTGAACCGAATTCATTGTGACAAATGGATAAAAGGGTATAAATGAGACTGAATAGTTTCACAACACAAGAGATGTAATTTACGCGTTTTGGCTTCAGAACTACATACTGCATCAAGCTTACATGAACATATATATATTAGTCAATAGCTGACGACCAAGCTGATTCCCGTGACCTCTCGCTCGTTATCCGTATGGTAGACGTTGCCGCAACCTTCGACAATTTGAAGCGACCTGACAATGAGTTCATCTTCTCCTCCGTCGCGATGTATGCAGCTTCCATCATTTTTCTTTTTAATTGATTTAATCCTTCATGGATCACTTTGGCACGTTTCCAGTCCGGTAGATGTCCCGCTTCATCTACGTGTACCACTATGGCGTTGGATGTTCTGTGGTGTCGGACGTCGGCTCGATGTTCACTGATCCTGGTGCTGAATCCACGTCCTGTTTCACCATAATATGCTTTCTCGCATCCGCTGTATGGTATGCAGTATAAGGCGCTGTCAGGATTCTTTGTGGACGGCTTTCTGTTGCGTATTAGGTCACCTATTTTTGCACCAGAAGTGTTGGCGATTTTGATGGAGCTTCCGAAATGTCTGTTAAACCGCCTCGGAGATGTTGCATTGAGGTAGCACTAGGAACTTTGGAGGGGAGGAGGGTTCGGTTTTTGTCCTCGTTATAATGAACACCGCCTTCTTTCGGAGTTTCAGAAGAAATCCCCTGGGGTACTTGTGTTTTATAAACGCATCAATGATGTACTTTATTTCATCGTTTAAGAATTCAGGGCTGCATATCCTCAAAGCCCTGAGGGAGAATCCTATAACGACTCCTGATTTAGTTTTATTGCTGTATGCGGAGTAATAGTGTATGAAATTTTTATTCATTGACTTTCTGTACACTGAAAACCGTAGGTCGTTATCGCCCCACAGTATCGAGAAAAGGTAGCTTTTGACATTCCCCTTCCTCTATAATAAACTGGATCTTGTCGTGCACGGAATTCAGTTGCGTAAGCGTTTGATGTAAGCACGATCTCCCAGGGACGATTACCAGGACGTCATCTACGAATCGAAGCCAAGTCCGACGTCTGATGATTATGTTCATGCAGTGGTCCTTTTCTAATGTTTCCATGAAGAGGCAGGGGAGAACCGCGCTTAGTGGTGAGCCCATAGCGAGACCGCTGACCTGTCGATAGTCCTCTCCTGCAAACTCGAAAGATCCGAAGCTCACGCACAGTTTCACGAGTTCTATGATGTCGTTGTGTGTGTGTGTGTGTGTGTGTGTGTGTGTGTATATATATATATATATATATATATATATATATATATATATATATTTATATATATATATATATGCATATATATATATATATATATATATATATATATATATATATATATATATATATATATATATATACATATATATATATATATATATATATATATATATATATATATATATATATATATATATATATATATATATATATGTATATATATATATATATATATATATATATATATATATGTGTGTGTGTGTGTGTGTGTGTGTGTGTGTGTGTGTGTGTGTGTGTGTGTGTGTGTGTGTATGTGTGTGTGTATATATATATATATATATATATATATATATATATATATATATATATATATATATATATATATATATATATATATATACATTCTCTGTGTGCATGTTCGTGTGTGTGTGTGTGTGCGTATGTGTGTGTGTGTGTGTGTCAGTGTGTGTCCATGTGGACGGTTTCATAGTGGTTGGAAAAGGAAAATCTTCAAATATTAACACATCGAAGCTTTATTAGTCTAGCTTTCCAGCTTTTTATTGCATGAAAAAATAGGTAAATAATATTTTTAATGGATAACATAAAATCATGTTAGATGTGAGTTCTAAAAACATTTACAAAATCACATATGAAAACAAGTGTGTTAGTTTTTATCATATTTCGAATAAAACACAGATTTGTTATTCAATAATGATATTATATCGATATCGGTTTATGGATGAGATAAGTTAATCAAATTGTATTCAATATCCTTAATTCTCCATACCATTTCATGAATCCTGTTGCAAGTTAAACTCCATCGGACAAAATGCAACGTAGCAACGTAGCCTACCTCATCTTCCGAAATTGCTTTGTTTGTGAACTTATGTGTCATGGTTCACGAGTTCATGAGTATACATGCAGTATAAATTTTATGGGTGAGCAAACTATGTCGTGGAGAGAAAGAGAGACAGATAGAGAGAAAGAGGGAGGGAGTGAGGGAGAAAGATAGATAGATAGAGAGAAAGAGGGTAGGGAGGGAGAGAGAAGAACAAGGAGAGAGAAATAGAGAAGGAGGATGGGAGAGAAGGGAGGAGAGAGAGAGAGAGAGAGAGAGAGAGAGAGAGAGAGAGAGAGAGAGAGAGAGAGAGAGAGAGAGAGAGAGAGAGAGAGAGGAGAGACGGAGAGCGAGGTCAATAGCAAGAGAAAAAGAGAGAGAGGGAACTTTATTATAGTATGTGACAATGTCTGTATGTGTGTGCTCGAACGTATATCTCACAGGAATATTGAAAAGTTGATATTGAAAAAACTACTAATCGTAAATTGTATTGTGCTAATGATATTTTAAAAGATGTGTACCCACTTTTATCTTCATATTTGTGACAACAATCTTTCTAAAGAAAGTTGACTGGTTATTCTATTGATCTTTAGAATTTAAAAAATAAATACAGAAAAAATGAGAGCTTACACTTGAAAAATTAATTCGCTCACTTCAAAATAAGCGACAAAAGAATAATCTTTAAAGTTTCGACGTCCAGAGTCCAATTAGTAAAAGTTTGTCAATGTTTTTTTTTTGTTTTGTTTTGTTTTGCTCGTCTCTTGCTAATGATAAAAACGTTCTTTAAAACGGAAGGAAGATGACTCAGGTCGTTAGGGGGACGAGAAAAGAAGGTGCAATTATTTTTTTATTTTTTTTACGAAATAAGGTCAATTTCTGCCGAGCCTGTCCCCCCCCCCCCCTCCGCCCCGCCCTGTTTGTCCTCTTTGTTTCTTCATACTTGGCAAAGAGGTGTGTCAGGTAGAGGAAAAGGTGATGATTTCGTTTGATTTATATTGATAAGCAAAACGCAAAATCGAATATGTAAGTTTATATTTGTGATTGTGATATACAGTAGAATAGATTTATATCAAAGACTACGGTAAGTTGATATATATGAAAAATGGATGATGATCTGTGCTTATATTCAATACGTGTATATAACTTTGGATGTTTTCGCAATGATATTGAGTAATCTAACAACTTTGATCTG
>BOPN01002565.1:79265-84265 GCA_017312705.2 Penaeus japonicus
CATACGCAAACACATACTTACAAGAACACACATACCCACACACATACTCGCACACACACATACTCCCATACACACAAACAGACTTACATATATAAGTACGCACACATATACACTCACAAACACTGGAGCACCCATACCCACCCACACACACATGTTCGTGTGAGCGCGTATACACACACATGCACACGCGCACACACACACACAAACTCATATAAACGCATTCATAAACACGCTCACACGAGCGCATAAAAAGAAGAATGATATTCAGGGATCATCATTATCATCTTCGAGTGGAAAAGAGACGAACCGCCCAATTTAAGCATATCTATGTACGATTGAAGAAACAAAAATTGTTTTTGTAATTATTATTAATATTTACTACCATTGTTATTATAATTTACTATCACTATCATTATTGTTCACAGCCAGTATTATCATTAACATTGCTATTGTAATCATTGTTACAAAAACAAGAAAATAATGATATAGATAGTAAAGAAAACCACACACACGCACGCACACACACACACACAAACTCATGCGAACGCATTCATAAACACGCTCACACGAGCGCATAAGAAAAAAATGATATTCAGTGATTATCATTATCATCATTATCATCATTATCATATTGACGTCCTCGAGTGGAAAGAGACGACCCGCCCAACTTAAGCATATTTATGTACGATTGAAGAAACAAAAATTATTGTCATTATTAATAATATTTACTACTATTGTTATTATAATTTCCTATCACTATTATTATTGTTCCCATCCAATATTATCATTAATATTACTATTGTAATCAATGTCACAAAGACAAGAAAATAATGAAAAAGATAGTAAAGAAAAGAAAAGAAAAGAATGACAATGTCAACAAGAGAGGAGGGAGGAGGGACCTTGCAGCATTTAAGGATTTCTGCAACGGTCCCTATTGAGGGCTCGGTGGCCGAGTGGTTAGAGCATCGGACTCAGATTTGTCGACAATCTGAGTTCGAGGGTTCGAATCCCGGCCGGTGAGTAGTTTCCCTGGGCAAGGAACTTTACCTCGATTGCCTAATGAATATATAAAATGTATGAATGTCTATATAATTGTGTGGAAGAATGTCTATATATGTAAGTGTAAGTGTGTACAACTATGTGTATACAAGTATATGTGACTATATAACTATACTAATACGCGTCTCAGCAACACGTAAGAAAACATGAAGAAGAAAATACGCTAGCAAAGAAGGAAATAGAAAATGATGAAAGACATGCGAAACGTAGAAGATCTAACATAAGAAAATGAAAGAAAAACGATATCGATGCAAAAAGAAAAGTAAAATGAAAAGTAAATCCGATAATTGAAAAAAAAAATTGAAAAAAAAAAAAAAAATTATATATACAATTGCGAAATATGAAAAAGCGTATTTTTATTTATCTTTATGATAATTGTATATTATTATTTTTAAATATTATAACAATAAAACAAAAATATTGATCATTATAATCAATCTTATTATAAATAACATTATTTTAAAAAATAAATAAATAAAGACAGATAAAAAAGATACATTGAATATTACAAGTGGACTATGGGGTGGGGGGGGGGGGAGAGAGGATGCGAGGAATGGGGGATGATGGCATGTGGGTGATGGTTGGTGTGGCAGGATAATATTAGAATTGCATCTCTATGAAGTTAATAATGTTATGATATTCCATCGCTTTTTTAAGATCCAATAGTATATATATCTTATATCTGATATGTACATGATTGCTGTTTTTTTTTTTTTTTGTTTGTTTTTTCTTTTTTTCTTCTTCTTCTTCTTCTTCTTTTCTTTTTTCATAATTGCATTGTATGATAATTAGTGAGTGCAAACACGAAATACTTAATCATGTGACATATTGAAATGACCAGAGCTCCTGCACCTTTAAAAATGGCACTGCACCCCTGCCTTACACTAAGACAACATAAACATAATTAAAAATAATTTTTCATTTGATGACAGAAATACAGATGTTATACCTGCTCTTAACGATTAATCATATATATATATATATATATATATATATATATATATATATATGTATGTATAGATAGATAGATAGATAGATAGATAGATAGATATAGATATACATATACATATACAGAAACATATATGTGTGTATATATATATATATATATATAAATGTATATATATACATATACATACATATATCTATGTATAAAAATTATTGTCATTATTAATGATATTTACTACTATTGTTATTATAATTTTCTATCACTATCATTATTGTTCCCATCCAATAATATTATTATTGTTATTGTAATCAATGCCACAAAGACAAGAAAATAATGAAAAAGATAGTAAAGAAAATAAAATAAAATAATGACAATGTCAACAGAAAGAGAGGAGGGAGGAGGGACCTTGCAGCATTTAAGGATTTCTGCAACAATCTCTATTGGAGGGCTCGGTGGCCGAGTGGTTAGAGCATCGGACTCAGATTTGTCGGCAATCTGAGTTCGAGGGTTCGAATCCCGGCCGGTGAGTTGTTTCCCTGGGCAAGGAACTTTACCTCGATTGCCTAATGAATATATAAAATGTATGAATGTCTATATAATTGTGCGTGGAAGAATGTCTATATATGTAAGTGTAAGTGTGTACAACTATGTGTATGCAAGTATATGTGACTATATAACTATACATGTATGTTGATATATGTCTGTGATATGTGTGCAATACGCGTCTCAGCAACAAGTAAGAAAACATGAAGAAGAAAATACGCTAGCAAAGAAAGAAATAGAAAATGATGAAAAACATGCGAAACGTAGACAAACGAACAAAAGAAAATGAGAACAAGAAAATGAAGAAAGAGAATTAATATCGTTGCAAAATGAAGAAAAGTAAAATGAAAAGAAAATTCGATAATTGAAAAATAGCGTAGGACAAATAATACAATTGCGAAGTATGAAAAAAAAAAATATTTTTATCTATCTTAATCATAATTGTATATTATCATTTTAAAATATTATAACAATAAAACAAAAATATTTATCATTATGATCATTATATAAAAAAAATGTTACTTTCACTACTACCATGGTTATAAATCAATATATATGCAGCAGTGCTGAAGATAAAGAAAATAATGACATAAAAAAAAAAATACATTGAATACTGCAAGTGGACGATGGGGTGGGGGGGGGGGAGGGAGAGAGGATGCGAGGAATGGGGGATGATGTCATCTCTATGAAGTTAATAATGTTATGATATTCCATCGTTTTTTTTTAAGATTCAATAGTATTTATATCTTTATACATCTAAAAAGGTAAACATACTGGAGTTGCACTGATACGAATCTGGAAACAATTAACCGAACCACGTGAACAATTCCTGTTCATTTATGCGAGACAAATGGAATGAGACAAAGTTGCCAACCTTCCGTCACATGAACCTGATAATAACAACAGCACGGTCAGGAATTCTCATAAATCAAGCATCAGCACTTATGTTTGCATGGGAAACTATTGTAAAAACTTTTCACTGCTGGTATTTTAGTAAACTGATATATATGTAATTGCTGTTTTTTTGTTTTTTTTTCCTTCTTCTTCTTCTTCTTCTTTTATTTAATTGTATTGTATGATAATTGGTGAGTGCAAACACGAAATATTTAATCATGTGACATATTGAAATGACCAGAGCTCTGGCACCTTTAAAAAAGGCACTGCACCCCTGCCTTACACTAAGAACACAAACATGATTGAAAATAATTCTTCATTTGATGACAGAAATACAGATGTTATACCTGCTCTTAACGATTAATCATATATATATATATATATATATATATATATATATATATATATGTATGTATAGATAGATAGATAGATAGATAGATAGATAGATATAGATATACATATACATATACAGAAACATATATGTGTGTATATATATATATATATATATAAATGTATATATATACATATACATACATATATCTATGTATAAAAATTATTGTCATTATTAATGATATTTACTACTATTGTTATTATAATTTTCTATCACTATCATTATTGTTCCCATCCAATAATATTATTAATATTGCTATTGTAATCAATGCCACAAAGACAAGAAAATAATGAAAAAGATAGTAAAGAAAATAAAATAAAATAATGACAATGTCAACAGAAAGAGAGGAGGGAGGAGGGACCTTGCAGCATTTAAGGATTTCTGCAACAATTCCTATTGAGGGCTCGGTGGCCGAGTGGTTAGAGCATCGGACTCAGATTTGTCGACAATCTGAGTTCGAGGGTTCGAATCCCGGCCGGTGAGTTGTTTCCCTGGGCAAGGAACTTTACCTCGATTGCCTAATGAATATATAAAATGTATGAATGTCTATATAATTGTGCGTGGAAGAATGTCTATATATGTAAGTGTAAGTGTGTACAACTATGTGTATGCAAGTATATGTGACTATATAACTATACATGTATGTTGATATATGTCTGTGATATGTGTGCAATACGCGTCTCAGCAACAAGTAAGAAAACATGAAGAAGAAAATACGCTAGCAAAGAAAGAAATAGAAAATGATGAAAAACATGCGAAACGTAGACAAACGAACAAAAGAAAATGAGAACAAGAAAATGAAGAAAGAAAATTAAAAATGAAAATGAAATCGATAATTGAAAAAAAAATTGAAAAAAAAAAAATTATATATACAATTGCGAAATATGAAAAAGCGTATTTTTATTTATCTTTATGATAATTGTATATTATTATTTTTAAATATTATAACAATAAAACAAAAATATTGATCATTATAATCAATCTTATTATAAATAACATTATTTTAAAAAATAAATAAATAAGAGCATACAAAAAAGATACATTGAATATTACAAGTGGACTATGGGGTGGGGGGGGGGGGAGAGAGGATGCGAGGAATGGGGGATGATGGCATGTGGGTGATGGTTGGTGTGGAAGGATAATATTAGAATTGCATCTCTATGAAGT
>BOPN01002565.1:86765-89265 GCA_017312705.2 Penaeus japonicus
GTATGTATATATATATATAGATAGATAGATAGATAGATAGATAGATACACATATATATGTATATTTTTGCATCTCTATTAACATATCCATCTATACACACACACACATATGTATGCATGCGGATATACATATGCATATCTAATTATTCTAGTTTATATATAGAAGGATATATCAATCAAATTAATTAAAACTGCCAGTGATATTTGGGCTGCCGCTCGAACTCAACCCTTTCCGTATGTAACAACTAAGCTAATATAGCTTTGATCAAACCTCATGACGAGTTCTACCTTTCAGAATCTAATGCAGGAGCATTTGTTGACTGTCATGATATCTAGATCTTTGCCAATGCAAATTTATCAAATTAAGAATATACAAATTTAATTCAAGATAATTTAATTAGCAAAAGTTTTTTTTTTTTTTACGAAAATGGATATTATTTGTAGATATTATATTATCTGCACAAACAAATTTTACCTGTAATTAAGTTATTTTACCGAATGAACAGATCATTTCTATGATGCAGACTTCTAACTCATTCCTATCTTTTCCGCACAGCATACGACGCAAGTACAGCCGATGCACAGCAGACGATACCTGAACGTAGAATGTGACGTAGCTCTTCGCGTCATAAATACACTTTTTATCCCAGCCACCAGAGGGCCAAACGTGGACATATTTGTTATGAGGTTTATGGCGAGTGGTGCATCTTTATAATATGGGATCTTTGGTGTACGTGTGATATGTGCATGTCATCATAAACGTTCATACAAATAACACGAAATCAGAGACATACGACCTCCTAACAGCACATCTATCAAAGACAAATCCCAGTGCACTTTATTTTTTTCCTTTTCCATTTTTTTCTTTTCTTTCTTTTTCTTTCAATATAAGTCTTGGAAGATAAAGGAAATCGCCGCAGTGACCTCGGGAATAGGTCGTGAGGCGACAGACTGCTGAGTCTGGCAAAAGACCAATTGACTCGGACCCCTGATGCTTCACAAGGGAAATCATCCGGGAAGCTGACCGAAGCTGACACTTAAGGAATACCTGAGCTTATTTGTCAAATCGTTGCTTTTCTTTGATATATATATATAAGGACTCAAGGGTTCCTATAAGCATAACATAGAGCTTCATACTGAGAATGTTTTAATCGTAGCTATCATGTGTTGGATGACAGCTATTACAGAGTACCTGCTACTATTCAGTAGAATGTAAAATCTGGAATTGTATGTCAATTATGAATCGTAAATTAGAGTTATTAAATGGTGACATCTCTACCATCCTGTATTCGTAGCAAATAATCAAAATATATCTGATTGATAGACGTGTCCCTAACCATGCTTAGAAGCGAATAAATAAAACTGGAAATAAACAAGTAAAGGAAGGAGAGAGAGGAGAGATATCGCTGAAAAATAAATCACTGCGGAACTTCAGTTAGAAGAAAGAAGTGAATAATTTCTGAAGATGCTATGTCTAGCTGTTCATCCACCATGTATTCAACATGATTCCAATAAAGTATACCAGTATTGTCACCTACATAGTATTGTGATTAACTTATTTTATAAAATGTGATAACATATGAACATCGAAACATATTCACTATTCATCGGACAAATATAAAAGTAACACCACACGTTTAGCTCAGCGATGTCAATGTCCATGAGATCAGTATCGGAGTCATGAGATCTGACATTGCAAAGAATCTGTTAGTTGAAAAGAATCGTTAGTTGAAATGAAAGCCGGAATGGAGGATTGATATAAAGATCTACCGTGGATTTTTCCTTTATTCCTTTAGTATGCAGGATTTCTCTGTCAATCATATTGATGATATGGATTGTGATGATAGTTATAAATAATGTTATAAGTAGAGAGTTATAAATAATGATAATACTGATGCTACTCAACTGTTCATGCTACTACTAACAACAGCAGTAATGATAAATATAATGGTAATGATGATGATAACAGTAATAACAATTATTGTAATCACATGCAGACGATGATGACGATGTTCATTAAGATAATATTAATGCTGATAATAATAGTAGTAATGATTATAATGATACAATAATACTAATAAGAAGAACAACTACAACAAAACAACAATGATAATGATGATGGTAATATTGATTACAGTAAGATGACAATGGTATAATGATATGATAATAATGGGGATGATAATGTTAATGATAATGGTAATGATAATAATAGATAAGGATAATAATTGTAATAAAGATAATAGCGATGATAATGATGTTGAGAGCAATATTAATAAACTTCTGTCACTATTAATGATAATGATAATGATTATAAAAGTAATGATGACGGCAATAAAAATTATAGCGTTGATAGCAATGATATCAATTAAAAATATTATAATGATGACAAAAAATATTAGTATAATAATAATAAGCCAACATCGCTTATAGTAATATCGTACGACTAAAAAACAGTAATCAAAATGTGAACTCATTACAATAATCTTAAATAAGAATTAAAC
>BOPN01002565.1:104265-109265 GCA_017312705.2 Penaeus japonicus
AATGATGGCTGCGCACTTCATACGTTACCGTTAAATATTGCCGTTTATTGCTGTCCGTCAACAGCGAAAGGGAGAACATTATAATACATAAGCATGATTTTCGAATCATGCAGAAGATAAATGAAGTTTAGAAGGAAATCACTGAACTCTTTAAAGCAAGTTGCTCAGTTGCATTGATATCCGAGAAGCAAATGAGACAAAAGTTTTGTGTATCATATCTTTTATATCACAAATAACTGTCAAGAGAATCTCTGTCACTATTGAAACTTCGTCATTGCTTCTAAAGTATATAATATCAAAACCATAATCATTTGTATCATTCGTCACCTCCTTATTAGTAGGTTATATCTACAAAGTATACGCGTTGTGAATTTTATAGTTTCATCACATGTTGCCATATCAATTGTTCCTACAGTAAGAAAATAAAGAAATAAACAGCCCAGTACACAGGACATCATCATTTATTCACAAAGCCCTATGACATTGTCAGGGGTCCTTTAATTCTTTACTGATTCAAGAAGAAAAGAAAATCACAAATTGATTTTATCAAATACTCACAAATATATATATATGTATATATATATATATATATATATATATATATATATATATATATATATATATATATATATATATATACACACACACACACAAATAATGTTGCAATCGAGATTGAGGCAGACACGGGTGTTTTGTACAACCGTAAGCCTTATCAAGTTGGATGCTGCAACAAAATTACACTCCTTATCCCTAATTATTCTATAATCATCACCACAGCATCATCTCAAAAATATTTTGTACTAAGTACATAGTATACGTAATATGATATTGACAATCCACAATAAATGTATTACTTACAAAAGGTTCACAAAGGCGTGGAGGTCGGAGCAAAGGGACCGGCCGACATGGCTCACTATCAGGCATACTTAATGGGCATACTTAACGGGAATACTTAACTGCAGAGGAGCTGACTAATGCCAGATCGACCACAGCATGAAGCAGTACTTCAAATGTGAATGTAAGAGCAACATCAGCAAATCCATTTGATTTCTATCGACCCTTCAGCAAAGCATCAGGAAAACAATAAAATTAGCAAAATGGTATTCGGAGACTCTAGAAACGCACATAAAAGAGTTCAATATGAGAATGGAAGAAGCGCAGCTGAGCAAAATTGAACCAAGCGCCCAAATAAAAAGTCAATTGAAGAATCTGTAAGTGGCCGAAGAGAAAGTGAATGAAACCTGTCATATGTGCAAGGCTGCAGCTATTGCTGTTTGAGAGGCCACTCTATATGTTTGGAAAATGAATGAATGTATAAAGATGTAGTTTTCATATTTGCTTAACCAACAAACGTGGAGGTTTTCATTTTGAAAAAAAAATGATAACCTATCAGTAAATCCGTGGTATCGTCTATGAACACAACTGTAAAGGTATTATTGTTTTTTGTAAATAAAATTGTGTTGTTTCCTTTAGTATCTATTTTGCACCAGCAGTTGGGATATTCACAATTCAGATACTGTATAAGCATATGTAATAAACACGAGACTTTAAGAAATAAAAAGACACTCTTGGAATACTCAGAACCATTGTTTAATATTTTCCAAACGTTTTTCACATCCCGCTGCATTTTTATTTCTCTGATATGTTCCCGGTCAGTGACATGAGGATCAATGGGATATCCATAAATACCATCGAATAGATCATCTGATTCTGACACTTGATATTCTCTGGATAAATTGTCAAGTGCAGCAGCTGCAACAGCAATGTACTTCGTATTTTCGAGACGTCCTCAATACTTTTTCAAGTCAATAAACCTTTCTCTTCAAAACCCCAAATGGACATTCGATGGTACTGCGTGTCCTCATGTGAGTAGCATTACACCCTTTAGAGAATGAGCAGAGTGAGCAGAGAGTGGCGACATGGATGAACACTATCGCCGAGCAGGTGGCCATCAGATAGTTCATCTTCCAGTTCTTGACAAAGATGGCTGTTACTGAAAATCCGGCTGTCATGCACACATCCAAGCGAACATGCATTGATGTTCAACAAACGTAGATGTGACCTATAAACTGCCTCGATGTTTTAAAAAACTAGCCTTTCCTGTAGCAACTGGTCGGTGCAGTGGACTTTCAATGGCTGAATTTGTGCAGTCAATGTAGCCTGTCACTCCTGGCATGTGTCCAATCAACACGAAGTCATTTTGGATTATTAAATGGAGCTATTGGGGGAATTTAATATATTCATTGCTAAATTCCTTAATCACGCTTAAAACTTCTTGCAACTCTTTGCCGCTGACATTGTGATATGTGGAGAAATTAAAGAGGAGGTTGAAACTAGCCTGGAAAGGTGGCAACATGCACTAGAGACTGGAGGTATGAGAGTCAGCTGAAGTAAGACGAAGTAAGAGTGCAGGTGTGTGAACGAGAGAGACGGTAGAAATGCAGTGCGAATGCAAAGTACGGAAGTGAAAAAGATGGGTGATTTTAAGTATTTGGAATCAGTGGTGCAAAGCGATAGTGGGTGCGATAGCGAGGTGAGGAAGAGAATACAAACGAGGTTGAATGGCTAGAGAAGAGTCTCGGGAGAGATCTGTGGCAAAAAAATAAACCAAATAAATAAATAAATAACCGCAATGCAAAAGGAAAGACTTATAGGGTGGCAGTAAGACCATGCTCTCACCAAGAGCCAAAAGGCAAAAATAGAGGTGACAGAGATGAGGATATCAAGCTTCTCACTGGGGGTTACAAGAAAGGATAAGATCAGAAAAGCGCATGTAATAGAAACAGCACACGTGGAACAGTTTGGAAATAAGGTAAGTGAGGCAAGGTTAAGTTAAGGGGGTTCGGGCAAGTGATGAGGATGGACGAGGAACATGTCGAGAGGATGTTAGGTATGGAACCACCGGGGATAAGAAAGAGAGGAAGAGAGGAGATTCATGGATGCAGTGAGAGAAGATATAAGAGCAGGTGGTCTGATTGGAGAGGATGCAGAGGACAGAGGAAGATGGAGACGGATGATCCGCTGATAAAAAGTCACTTAGAAATGCATGTTTATTATAGCATGATTCTTAAGAATATAAAGTTCTGTAGCATAAAAAGATTTTAAACTGACTTTTATTAATTAATGCTACAGCAGTCAGAGCTATGATAATCTTTTTGCTTTTGATATATGTAATACGTCACTTAATCAACAATAGTGTCTCAGAAGTCGAGTGATAGATAAATTTACTTGCCTCTGATATCAAGGGCAGTGAGTAGCAAATGATCTATCTTAAGAATGAAGAAAATGAACACGAGACACGAATTCACTGTCAGTCATAGAGACAAACAGATTAATTCAGTCTATAATAACCCGTCGAACATGTTACCGTCGATACTAAAAGTATTACTGCCAATGCTTATAATGTTGAAACGTCCTGATAGAATGTAAATTATTTACATTTACACTACATAAGAATAATTCAGAGTATTGTTATATACTATCTCTCTAACTTTCTCTCTCTCTATCTATCTCTCTATCTATCTATCTATCTATCTATCTATCTAACTATCTGTCTGTCTCTATCTATCTATCTGTCTATCTGTATCTCTATGTATCTTAATTACTACTTTTAATTTTATCATAACACGTGTGAATGTATTTGTGTACTTTAAGGATATAAATGTAAAAAGTACGTTTCCGACGAGGATGTACATGTATGCATATGCACACTCGCGTGTGTGTGTTTATCTTTGTTTGTACGTGAACACTGGTAAATACTTGATTTTTATAACCTTTGTTCAAAAGCCATGTCACAAGATCCTATTACTGACCTAATCACACGGAGGAATTTTCTCTTCTTCGTAAATTCAGTTCCAAATATATTTGCTAAATATATTTCCTTCTGGTTTACCGCAGGTGTTACAGAAATCCCTTATTCGCTAATGGAAATGGTCACTCAGGTATTCTCTTGAGTGGAAACACTGAAATAGATATACAGAAGTCCACATCGCCAACGTAATGACTCGAATGCGTTAAGGATAAGCGCATAATGGCCGGGAAAGAGATTACTCTCATGATACAAAAGCAATAGGGAGAAGACTATGCCATTGGGATAGATTTCTATATTGGCGCAGTAACAGCATTAAGTATGTTTCCTGAAATGCCATTTAGAGGGGAATATGGAGAGTCGGATTTATGCTAGTCCAGTCATCTACGGATTTCTGGCATAGTTATGTTTTGCGAGATATTCATGAATAGTGGGTTAATGCTTATACTAATAATCCAATAGCGAAGGAAAATTATGCTATTATTGCAAGTGCTGGACAACTTTTAGTGTTGTTGGTTTTTCTTTCTTTTGACGTTGATTTGCGTGGGGGAATTTAGCAGTGTTTATTCATGTGTGCATTAATGCCTAATACCTACTGGATATCATTCGAAAAGTCCTCCTATATCAGAACCACAAAGGTATTTCGAGTTCGAAATCACCGTAAGAGAGCTAACATAATAAGTAAAGAGTTGAAATTAAAAACAGAATAACTGCTGTGTTTACAACGTAAAAAAAAAAAAATAGGTAGAGACAGACAGACAGAGAGAGAGAGGGGGGGGGGGAGCAGAGAGAGACAGACACAGATAAAGAGAGAGACAAATAAACAACACTTTAAGCTTGGGTTTCCTGCTGGATGACATTGTTATCCCTACGGCTTTACTGACCGATTATGAAATCAAGCCAGACCTAACAGCAGCGCCACAACAAGTACAATTCTCTTACCGAAAATAGCGAGTAATAGACGAAACCAAATCCCTATTCACCAGCCCGCTATGTATTCCACTCGTGTTTACAATAAATTCCAATATCTGAATCTGCATGCAAAAGCTATGCAACCCATGCATATTGTCGCTAAGAAATGAAAAATCTGAGCATCGGGAATCCGGCCAGGAAGCAGCTGCAGGTGACTTCCCGCCAGGATTTATAGTCGAGTCCGCCATTAGTCTTTGTTCTTAACGCGGGACGAATAACG
>BOPN01002565.1:119265-121765 GCA_017312705.2 Penaeus japonicus
AAAAAGCGAGCAAATACTGTTATTTTTCAGTGTGATGTATATGTCCTCCCTTATTGGATGTCTACAACTGTTTCCCGGCGGCGAGGTAAATTAATACTTATATATATGAATGGTATCCGCACATACATACATATATATGTACACGCACACGAGCACACACACACACACACACACGCGCACGCACGCACACACACACACACACACACACACACAAATACAAACACACACACACTAAGAAAACAGATCGCAGCTTGTTTTCCCGATAACTTTTGAGAACAAGCAAAAGTCTGAAGGTGCCAGGTTGAGACTCTGCGACATTTGGTTGTCCCCAAAGTTGTAGGGAAGATTCAAGGCAGGATACATTTCCTCAGCGTATGGGACCTCGGCAGAAGGATGAATTAAGAGCTTAAAAGTATACATGGATGCTTTATTCATCCGATGACTCGGCTCGGAATGAGTTTTAATTTATGTATGTACATGTATATATGTATGTATGTGTATAAATATAAACATGTGTCTTTGTATGTGAATGTATATGTATGTATGTATAGTTATAAGGTTCACTATTCAGAGGAAATGGGCGAGATCCTTGTTGCACTGTGGAGACTATATAAAGGCAGAGTACAGAATCAGATTGCAAAGCCTCGACCGAGGTTGAGTTTCTACGAAGACCCTCGAACACCGTATCTCGAAGGTCCCTCGGCGCGTGATGCTCTGCGAGGTAAATCCACAGCTAACAGTATGTGGCCTTTGGTAATATGATTGGAATTGAGGATTCTGGTTATGAGGTGGTTTACCCGAGGAAATATAGATTCCCAGATAGATATTATATACATAAATATACCGTTATGTATCTAAATTGTGGTTCTTATATGTGGAGGATCACTCATAGCAATCATGGTTGATTTATTTATAATACTTTGATAAAAGCCATCTTCTGAAATGACTAGTTTTACATATATATAATCATCACCAGTTATCCTGTATATTCATTCTCAACGCAAGTATTTTCCTAATAACGCTAAGAAGCTGTATTACGTGACAATTTTGTTTCTAGAGCAATAAAAATGAAAATAAGGATATAAAATCTTTATTATTATTACTGTTGATATTAACTCTGTTGTTACTGCTCAGTTGATTCTTTCACTCAAGCAGAGTTTTTTTTTCTGAATCAGTATGCCTGTGTATGTGAAGGTCAAAGTTGAGGACCTACCTGTGATTTCGATCTATAAGTTTCACCATTCGACTGATCATTTCTACTGCAAATTAGTAATTAACGAGATAGTGAATTTCAGTTTAGTATATAGACTAGTATAATATATAGCTATGGGTTGTGAGATTACTCTTCATCTTCATTACACAACAATGTCCTATATTTTCTTTACTAATCTTCCCCAGAGATAATCTATCTTTGGTCGATGTTTCATTCTGGTAATAGACACAGAGTCGACAGACGGCAACAGACAGCTGACTTGTCTCCCTCTTTCTTGCTTCTTACTACTCACGTCTTCTTTCATTCACAGAGAAATAGTTATTGAAAATTATAAAACACTTTTTTTTTAATGTTGCTGCCCTGCTTGGTTCCCATGTCGCAGAACATATCTCAGAAAGATTATTGTGCAAGATAAGTTTACAAGATATTTGTTTCCAATGGGATTATTTAAGAGAGGGGAATGATTTAAATGAACATGCAAGCATTGTTACTACTTAACTTGATTTGCAATCAAAAATTATAATAGAAAACTTTTCCTGCACTTTACCGATATATTGTTTATTGTATTAGAAAACAAAGAAACCTGGTAATTATCAATTATAAGCATTCTATGAGCGATGAATAAGAAAAGAAATAAAGCATGTATTTACTGATCGAAATGCAATGCAGTATGGTAAACAACATACCTATGTCAGTAACTTCCGCATATGTAGCATTTGTGAAACGTTAGTCCTATATTTTCTTTTAATCTTTACCCATGAGATAACACCAGAACCCCCTTAATCAAATTAAATGCTCCAATAATGATGCCTTAACGGACCCGTAGTTACCGTAAGCAAAGTAGCCCTGAAGAACCTTCCTAAGTAAAATGCAAAACTCGCCGCTGACCTGTATGAGTGACCACGATGTTATTATGCATCCTGTTAATTATGAAACTCGTAACTCACTCAACAATATACGAAAAAAATGAACAACGATGTAATAGTCGTATATAATCTATTGTTCTAATACACCACGATATTTCATATATAACAAATGAAAGAGAGTGAGTGTACGTGATGATAATAAGATAATACTTCACACAACAGAGGATCAAGAGCCTGGTAAGAGCCGATTGGGTCTTCACGGTGAGATATTTCATGATATTCAACAGACAGCTTCATCGAAAAGGTACGAAGGGCAAAAGCCGGTGTCTTCCGAACACCCGCAGGAGACGAAATGCAGCAGGAACCGGCGCAGGAGGAAGCAGAAGATTTAAATTCAAGCACAAGAAACTCCTGGGACCTC
>BOPN01002565.1:134265-136765 GCA_017312705.2 Penaeus japonicus
TCTCTCTCTCTCTGTCTCTCTCTCTCTCTTATTAAGTCAATAGTACCTAACAACAAACACCACACTAATAATCGTACAAATTCTACACAAAGCACAGAGCATTTTAACATAAGAACAAACAAATGCTTCTACATTATAGCAAAATATAAATCAAGCTATGCCTACATCTAATATTTTCAGACCAAAACCAGTTGATGTGGAGACTATTATCCTAGTAATAAAACACCTTCGCGAAACAAATGCTGTAGGAGCAGACGGTATTGCTTTGCGCTTTATTAAGGATAGTCTACCAGCAACCGCACATTATCTGGCGGTCATAATTAACACTTCCCTGGTCACTAGTGGTTTTCCATCGCTTTGGAAACATGAATAGTAATACCAATTTTCAAATCAGGAGATATAGACGACGTTAATAATTACCGCCCTATTACAATACTCCCTGTATTATCTAAAGTTCTTGAGAAAATCGTAGCAAATCAACTAACGAATTTCCTGGAGGCCAATAACCTATTATCTAAAACACAACATGGCTTTAGAAATAGGTTATCCACTGAAACAGCGTTATTGCAGATAACTAATAAAATTTATGATAATATAGACAAAAATCAGGTAAATTTACTCACATTATGTGATCTTTCAAAAGCTTTTAACAGTGTAAATCACAAAATTCTTCTTCACAAACTAAGATCCCATAAAATTGATTCTTTCTGGTTTACTAGTTATCTGAATAATAGAACGCAATCTGTAAAAATTAATGAAATCATATCATCGAAACAACCAATATGTTTTGGTGTTCCACAAGGATCCATCTTAGGCCCAATCCTATTTACAGTTTTCATAAATGACTTATCAACCATTGCTCATAACTGCCTGCTAGTGCAGTACGCCGATGATTCACAGTTTCTCCATAGTGACTCAGTAAATAACTTAAATACATTAATAAGAAATACTCAAAACACTCTTACACAAGCTAAAATATACTTTGAAAGTAATGGTCTTAAATTAAATCCCCATAAAACTCAATGCATATTCATAGGTAGTCGACAGAACATTGCCAAAATCCCCATCGACACAACCATAGAATTTGAAGGCCACCCTATCAAACCAAACATTTCAGTGAAAAATTTGGGAGTACACTTGGACAGATACATGACATTTGAAACACACGTTGATAACATACACAGGAAAGTAATGGGTACATTAATATTTCTAAATCACATAAAAAATCAAATCACTACGGATACTAGAATCATGGTCGTGCAAACACTAGCTCTTAGCATAATAAACTACTGTTCAAATGTATGGGGTTCAACCAACAAAACACAAATTCAAAAAGTACAAAAATTACAAAATTTTGCTGCAAGAGTTGCACTGGGTAATGTCAGTAAATTCGATCATATTACCCCATATATACAAAAATTAAAATGGTTAAAAGTTCATCCTAAGTGCATTTATGATACCTGTCTCTTTACCTTCAAATTGATACATGGATTCTATCCACCATGGTTATTCCCCCTGCAAACTGTAGGGAACACAGCTGGCATTCAAACACGCCAGGTAAATTCCCTATATGTAAAAAGATCAAATACAGAAACAGGGGCAAGACAGGTACAAATTCGTGGACCGAAAATGTGGAACTTGTTACCAGATAATATTAAAAACATTAACAACTTTTGTAATTTTAAAACAAAATTGAAAGAACACCTTTTTACTCATCAAGTGTAAATATGTATGTATTCATATAAGAATAACCATTGTAATTTATGGAATAAAATGTTTGAATTTGAATTTGAATTTGAACTCTCTCTCTCTCTCTCAATTCGTGTTTGTGTCTTCTTTGACCCTATTTGCACACTGCATTACGCCTTGACTATTTTTGTAATATCTTGATCTCCCTTTCCTTTCCTTAGATGTTATTGAGATGAGTTCGGAGGTTTTATACAGGAGTGTGTATAACCTTTTGCGTGGAGGGAATTGATCGATACACTCACATATGTCATACATAGTTTTATATAAGTGTGCACGTGTGTGTTTGTGTGTGTGTGTGTGTGTGTATGTGTGTGTGTGTGTGTGTGTGTGTGTGTGTGTGTGTGTGTGTGTGTGTGTGTGTGTGTGTGTGTTTTACTAGTTTTCAATAACATCTCAATATGTAAAATTGTCACGAGGCGTATTCATAGCCTGGAATGATTGCAACCTTCAGGAAAAGCGTTTGTTTCCAGCAATAAAGTTGCATGTTGATCTATCTGCTTTCCGCAGCTCAGCAAGACAGCCTCGTCGGGTCCTGGGACATGTCCAGATCATGTCAGAAGACGAAAACAAATTGCAAAAAAAACTTGTACCACCCTTCCCTGATAACCTTTAGGGAGTAAGGTTGGGTGAAGATCAAAACGTGGACGGAAGTTACAGACCGGTGTTGCATCACCAGAAGGTTCGTTCCCGACATCGTCTGACCCCGTGACGTAAAAAGGTCGGTAAGTGATTTAGTGATCAAGGATAGGTT
>BOPN01002565.1:141765-144265 GCA_017312705.2 Penaeus japonicus
ATTAAGCTGTTTCTGGAATGTTTCTGGAGAAGGGAAGTGAGGGTATTCCTAAATTATTTCTTCCAGTCTCTTGGAGTGGCCTGGTCTCTTATCTTCTGCACCTGATTTACTACAAGAACATGAAATCTCTTGCTTTCATTTGCGATGTACCCACGAACCAACTTTCGGTCTGTGTCAAAGTGCAGCCTTAGATTTGGGTAATTTAGCCCCTTGATTAAAAATGTACCAAGTTTGACAAACAATGGAGCTGCCATGAGCTCCAAACATGGCACTGTGATTGGTTTGGTTGAGGTCACTCTTGATTTTCCCAAACACAAGTGTTGAACTTATTTTATCACCCTTGCTCACTGGTCTTCAAAAGCTACACTTCTCAATTTTTTCCATCTAACGTCAGAGTAGAGATGTAGTTCAGCAGTCTTGACTTGACCAAAGTCACTTGTCTTGTGACTTATTTCCAGTGATGCCAAGTTCTACCCGATCAGGCGTGCCTGCCATACGGAAAGTCATGACAAACTACCACCACGTGATATCTTGTCACTTAACATCAATGGGTTAAACTAAAACAGGTCAAAATTCCTTTTCATGAACTAAGTTCTACAGGTAACATATAATATTTATCTTCCCAGCATAAGAATCTCTGAAAGTTAAGATCATCAACGTTAACACCAACCTAGTGGAACGTACCTTCTATGTCACATATAAAGGTAATTAGTTCCCTCCTAAAACTACCGAACAAATTGTTAGTGAGATCTGGGTCCTGTAGGAGATGTCTGTTGAGCACTTTTACCACACAGCTTCTTCATTAAATATCAACTCATTGTCTCGTACCCTTTCTGCATAGCCCTTCTCCATTTTTTTTTCTTTTCATAAAAGGCTATGTAGTCTCTCCTGTAGCTAGGATTCTTAATCAGATTTGCCCTAAACCTCTGGAGTCTTCCTACAGCTGACAGCCTCTTATTTGCCAGTTCCATTGTTACCTTCTCTTCACTGTTCACTTGTGCATGACTAATTTCCCTTACTCGAGTCCTGAATGCAAAGTAGCTCTTCCTTTCTGTTTCCTCCTTCTGCAACAAGACAGATTGGCATGTATGTTGACATGATTCATAATGCCTACAACTCCTCAGCCAAGGTCTATGTGTATTGTCTGGCATGATATGCACTCTACAGGCATAATGGCTTGATTACAATTCAAGCCAATTAGTAGTCCCACTTTAACTTATAAGAAATAGAAATACATGTTTTGCAACTTCTTGTGGGGCCTCTTTTTCAATGTCAGTTTTGGGAATTCACGTGAATTTTGTTAAATAAGGAATCAGATACAAAATAAGCACCAGACTGATTGTCTTAAAGTGCATAAACCATAAGCGTTTTCTGGGAGACTAAGGGAGACTTATTAATCTGTTCATGTAGCAAGGGTAGTCTTCTTTTTTTATTTTCTTAGATCATGTAACAGGGTTGGATGACAAATGGAATAGTGTTTCTTTTGCTTACAACTGCGACTTGTGTTCCTATTCTAAACACACCCAGCAAACTCTATTGCTCTTCACAGCCTCTGGCCTCTCTGAAAGTGTCAAAGCCTGGAATCCTACACGCATCCAATTCAAAACACACATTTATTACATATGCAGTACATACTTAGTTTTAATATAGGCTTCTTCTGTCCTCAGATATAAAAGGCCTTTGACACAAGACTCTGCCCTCCCTGATGTGTATCTTCCAAAATAGTACAATCTGTCTGTAAGTGAAGGATATTTGTTCTCTACTTGTGCTTCAAAGGATTTCATCCAACCTAATCTGGATACAAAGATATCTCATTTAAAAATTCCTTGTCCCTTACTTGGCAGCGTACTGGTTACTGCATCGGCTAAAAAGGACATAACATGTATGTAATTTATGTATGTCACGATGCGCTCTGTCAGGCCAAGAACTATTGCGTCATGTATGTCATGACACCCATCCCCAATGGGTTAGTTGATAACTTTTTTTTAACAAAAACTATATTTTATTTCTTCTCAATAATACATATTATACATCTTTCACAATTAAACATTTTCCACAGCACAAAAATAAAGGTTTAATCCTAATTTGACCTAACAATATGTACATACTGTATATATAAAAAAAACATAGATACATATGTGTGTGTGTGTGTGTATATGTACACACACACACACACACACACACACACACATATATATATATATATATATATATATATATATATATATATATATATATATATATGTGTGTGTGTGTGTGTGTGTGTGTGTGTGTGTGAGTGTTCATATATATAGCAATATAACAACAGTCACCTACTATTACTATTATTATCTCTATTTTTTATATTGTCATTATTATCATTATAGATATTACCACTGTTGTTGTTGTTTCTAATGCCGTTTTTGTTAACAAGATTTTGCCTTGACATACAGATTTCAACCCTATTATTATGAGTTCATCCCTATTAACATTACAGCTGACACTACGCAGCAAACAGACA
>BOPN01002565.1:174265-176765 GCA_017312705.2 Penaeus japonicus
TTACTAAAGGCGTCTTCAGTGCAACTGATCCCTGCTGATTATGTAGCAATATATATCTGCTGGAAGTCCAGAGCTACTGAATAAACGGCAGAGATGATTTCCTCATTCGTTGCTACTTCGTACAAAGAAAGATCACTGGGGCCTCTACCCTGCTTTTTCCATTGCTTCAGAATGCGTTCCAGAATGAATTCTCAGATCTCCATTCCGCATCGCTCGTCGCGCCAGTTGCTTTGATCTGTGAGATTCAACGCTTAGATCTGGTTCATTGGGATGCCACAGCTGGTCAGCCTAATGGGCAAATTATCTCGTGGTGATAGACCGATCGATAGATAGATAGGATAGATGAACAGATATAGATAGATAGATGGACATACAAACAAATAGTAAACACACCCATCTGTACTGTATAGATTGTGTGTCAGAGCTGAATGTGAATAGCCATTGTGAATATTGGTGCAACCTTTTATTTACGTTTTTTTTACAAAAGGAGGGTGGGATAGGAGGCAAGGAAAGGATAGAGAATTTGTCGTCAAGTAAACACGATCCCATAGCTGTTATTACATTTTTTTATTACTGGTCCGTTTAAAACAAAGTGAAATCGAATACTGAATGAAAGTGAATGCCCGTTTGAGAGCCACATAGTTTCCCTTTTAAAACACTCTCTTGCAAGTTGTGTGATTCCGTGCTGTAAATCTACCATGTATGTGAACATGAACTGCAAGTAACAGGGTTAGTTATTCTGAACTAGACTCGGGGGTGAGGGAGACAGAGTGGGAGACGGGAAAGAGTGGAGAAGAGAGAGGAATGAAGGGGGGGGGAGTCGGAGACGAGTGAGGCAGAGTGAGGAATCAACGGAGGAATGGGGATTAGAGGGCAGAAGGGGGAACAGGGAGGGAGAAAGAGATATGAAAGAGAGAGTAGAGGATGGCGGGATAAGAGAGGAGTGAGGATTGGAAAAGGGAGAGTCGGGGAAAGGAGAGCTGCAGTCTCTCAGCTCGATCTCCCGGCTGATGACTCGTTCATGAACAGACTGAGGACTCAGGTTTGGCCGCCGTCGAGTCCCGCCGATCTTCAAGACGGTGAGGTTGAAAGGTAGGATACTTTACATCGGATTCGCGAGGATTTTGACGTGGGGCGTGGGAGTGTGTGTCTGTGTGGATGTGGGTCTGTGTGTGTGTGACTGTGTGTGTTCTCTGTTACAAGCCCAAGTTAATTTTACAAGAGCAATTATGTAGAATAATGTTTCCCTCTCGTACCAACTTCCTTCAGTTAGCAACGCGTCGCCATGAATAATCGCAGCCGCTTGCACCTGCCAAGTCCCGTTCGACTTCCTCCTGCTACAAGTGCGAATAACAATCAAAGGCAGCTCAGTGCCTTACCATGACCGACATTAACGGCCTGGCAAGAGCCGAGTGGGTTTGACCTGATGCGGCGGGGATGCTGCATTCATTCCCGGGATACACTGCATACATGGAGGCACCCGCGCGCACGCACACGCACACATAAATAAACAAACACACTCACAAATACACGCAAACATACATACACAATCAACTTAATAAATACACACTTATATGTACGATATATAGATGCAATGAAAATATCACACAAAGGGTTCTATCCATGAACGAGATGGCATTGCTAGACGAAAGCTTTATGCATAAGAGGCGATATTTTCACATTTTTCATATCCTAGACCCTGTGTGCGCAAAGGTCATATAACCTCCTACGCAAGGAACAAGTGCAGTTCCAGTAAATGTAACGTGTACTGAGAGCAGGTCGAGAGCTCGCAAGTCTTCACGTTTCGTCATTTCAAAGCTTAAAGTTATACGTTTTATGGGTTTTACTGTTTGATATGAATTGCGGTGTTGATCATGAGAGATACTGTTGCACTGGGAGAATCAAATGGCAGCTAGGTTTGGTGTCTTTATTAATGTTCAACTAGAAATACAAATGTTTTATAAAATCCATGCAAAAATACAGCAAAGTACATGACTGTAGACAAAAAGATGGTCAAATAAAGTTTAATCATCTGTTCCATCTCAACAGCAAAGGTAATATCCATGAATATACAGAACATTAGCTCAGACTTCAATATGTATACACGACATAGTTTAATTACAATGAGTTATCCTCATACATGCACATAATCATTCCCTAAACTTCAATGGCAGAAAATAAACTCAAGACTTCAGTAGGTAAAGATAAGAGAGCTCAAATAAAATCTTTATTTTATCTATTATTTCTTGATTCTAATAAATAATATTTGAATATGTACATAATAGCTACCACAACCCTCAATGACAAGAAATTAACTCGCATTTCAACATGTGTAAACATAATTAAACAATTAGAGACTAACTTCTTTCACCTCTGCCTTTTACCACAAGTTCCTGTGCTCTTTTTTCCGGCCCAACAGTACTGCTCATTTCCTTATTGCTTGCCAGAAGGGAGTCCATTTCCATGTTTGCCATGTGCAGATCAGTATCCAAAGGAATTT
>BOPN01002565.1:201765-203518 GCA_017312705.2 Penaeus japonicus
TCGCTACATGAAGCTTCAGCTAAGAAGATACAGCTGCGAGAGCCATTCATGCGATGTCTAGGAAGCGTTTGGCTGTTGGGGTGATTTCCCTGGTGAAACATCCGGGACTTATTGCTGCTCAACTTCTCGGCCTTCGACGGTAACCTGTCAACTGGAGAAGGAGTGAGTGGTCAGTGGTCGCTCTATCTCATAAGATAAAGGAATTCATATCAAATAGGAGCGTACGATAGATATTCAATTTTTTTTATCTACTTGATTTTATGTATTTGTCTATCTTTTTTTCTTTTTTTAGATAGTTGGCTATTTTTGTATAACATGATGTCATGATGCCGAGTTTTAAAATGTATCCCTAATTGATTGTAAGTGCTATCTAAAGTAATTAATTCCCATGATTGGTGATTGACTACCGCAGCTTGCAAGTAATGTGACAACTTTGTCGCTCAACTCAAAAGATTTTAGATTTTTGACACTCGAAAACCTAAACGCAGTTATTTACATTTTGATGAGTTCTTATTAAAAAAAATCCTTCTTTATGCTAGTATAATGTTAGTGATAACAATGATATTGATGATAGTTAGGATGGTAATGGTTAGGAGGATGAGGTATTTGACAGTGGCGATAGTAGTAAGACCGATGAACGTCATTATCATCAAAAGACAGGGTTTAGGTTCCGTGCGATGGCAGGGTTCGAAACTGGTTCAACTTGCATCACCTGCATAAGACTAATCCGATGCACGTTTACTGCATCATATATAAATAGACATTTCTCTCTTTTTCTTTCTTTCTCTCTTTCTCGCCTTCTCTCTCGCTTACTCTCTCTCTCTCTCTTCCTCTCTCTCTCTCCCTCTCTCTCTCTCTCTCTCTGTTTCTTTCTATCTCTCTCTCTCTCTCTCTTTCTCTTTCTCTTTTCTCTCTCTCTCTCTCTCTCTCTCTCTCTCTCTCTCTCTCTCTCTCTCTCTCTCTCTCTCTCTCTCTCTCTCTCTCTCTCTCTCTCTCTCTCTCTCTCTCTCTCTCTCTCTCTCTCTCTCTCTCTCTCTCTCTCTCTCTCTCTCTCTCTCTCTCTTTCTTTCTCTCTCTCTCTCTCTCTCTTTCTCTTTCTCTTTCTCTTTTTTTTCTCTCTCTCTCTCTCTCTCTCTCTCTCTCTCTTTCTCTTTCTCTCTCTCTCTCTCTCTCTCTCTCTCTCTCTCTCTCTCTCTCTCTCTCTCTCTCTCTCTCTCTCTCTCTCTCTCTCTCTTTCTCTCTCTCTCTCTCTCTTTCATACAAACACAGCACACTACATGCACGCACATAAATATACACAAATGAGCGGTCACACACACACATTACTCATAATGATACTAATAAGTATACATTTTGTATAATGAGATCATTAGGGAACACCTGATTATGAATAAGCATGAACCCGACTTTTCAAAAATACTGAAAACAATTTAATATAATTTTCTTTTATTTGTTGCAACGCCTTCGCAAGAGTAAATACAGTCGGGGATCATCAAACAACCTGTAATTAGAACCAGTTGATCCAACTAATTATTACTCGAGTATCTCAACGATCGGAGGATTAACCCTTTCGCAGGTGAGCCAACTGATCAAATGTTTGCGCTTCACGATGCTCAGTAAAATGGAATGCGTCGGGCGAGAATTCTCTGATATGTGATACATGAAGGGTGGTACTTGTAACCCACGCAGCTCGCACGGAGAACGTGTGTGTGTGTGTGTGTGTGCACATATGTGCACATATGTATATATATAT
>BOPN01002566.1:0-2500 GCA_017312705.2 Penaeus japonicus
ATATATACATATACATATATATGAATACATACTTCTTTCTTTCTTTTCTCTCTCTCTCTATCTCCCGCATCCTATTGTCTTTAATCACCAAAGCGTGATCTTCTGGCTGGAATATTTCGGACTTTAATAATAAGACATGTGTGTGAAATTTTCGAGTTCAAATATGATCTATCATTTAAAAATTCATTTAGGGTATTGTTATTTTCACTTTTTTCTGTTGCTCTCTCTCTCTCTCTCGCTCTCTCTTTGTCTCTCTCTCTTTTTCTCAAACTCTCACTCTCTCAAACACACCCACCCACACCCACACACACACACACACACACACACACACACACACACACACACACACACACACACACGCTCACACGCTCACACACAAACACACACACACTGATCAAACTTTTATCATTAATTTAATAAAACTGAAAATATAATTCCTGACTCTAAGATTTTGAATGAGAGATCACATTTCCAGGAATTTTATCACTTCGTTTTCAAGAATAGTCACAAGATTCCTCTCTGGCTTTTCAGAAATCCTTTTCTTCCTGCTGGCTCGCAAGCCATTTTTCTTTATATACGGATAGAGAATGGCTTTTCTGTAGGTTCACTTTAAGGATATGTTTCAGCATATGATCTTTATCCTTATCAAAGTCTACATGAACCACAAGATAGGAATTATGTAATCGAAGTGATACAATTGGATAATATTAACACATGTCATATACATATTACATTCAATGGCTGGCGGATATAACACTATTACCTACATTCATCACCCTATCTTTTCGCCACCGTAGGCCAGTGTCGAATTGGTCTTGTTGGGGTGTTTTGGGCGGAGTTGTGGTAGTTGAAATGAATTTATACTTCTGTAAAAAAAAAAAAAAAAAAAAAAATCTGATAGGGCAATGCGCCAATGTAAGTAACAGCCATTTTGGAATATATGTTCTATTTTTCATAGGAAAAAAAAATGCATGATATCAGGTAACACTATTAATGTGCAAATCTATACATTATGTTCTACTTGAAGTTATCCTTCAAACGAATATTCAAAAACTTCCATTGAAAATCCACCTGTCACCTGTCAGTGAGATTAATCCTTCGCTTTTCCTGCGGGTCGCTCGTATCTCCGGAAGCTGTGTGTTACTTATCCCTAATCCGTTCAATAAAAGGCTTAAACGTATAGGTATGACTTTTTTGTCAAACCATTTCGCCATGTCGCTCGTGTGCATAAGTCATAACTCAGGCATACACTCCGATAAGTATTTGAGTGGACAAGCTACCCTCCACACTTGTAATGCATGGGAATTAGAATTTAAATGTGTGAGCTACTGTATGTGGATAAAGGTATCTAGATAACTTTGCGACACAAGAGATGAACGTAATCAATGTGTTTCGAAATACATACTTCATCAAGCTGAAAAAAAAAAAAAAAAAAAAAAAAAAAAAACGTATTTGTACTGGGAGGAGCTTACTAATCATCTGATATCCGTGACATGTTACTCATTACCCGCCGTGACCCTGAAGATTGGAAGATACCCGGTGCTGTCATGTTCTCTTCCTTCGCGATGTCTGCAGCTTCCATTATTTTCCTTTTCTGTTTATACAATCCTTCACAGATCACTTGGCTCGCTCGTAGTCCGGTCGATGTCCCGCTTCATCTACGGACGTCAGCTCGATGTTCGCTGATTCTGGGGCTGATGCCATGTCCTGTTGCTACATAGTATGCTTTATCGCATCTGCTACACGGCATGTAGTACACGCCGCTGACATTCTTGTTTGTGGGCGGCCCTCTGTCTCGTATTAGATACCCGATTCGTGTTCCAGAAGTAATGGTTATATTGATGGTATTTCTGAAATACCTGTTTACCGCCTCGGGGATGTTACATTCAGGCAATAACTATAAATTCTTCATTCTACCTCAATGCAACAATCAATACAAAGAAATAAATAAATAAAGAAATAATAATAATAATAATAAGAAGAGAAAACAAAACAGGCCATAGTAGAAACTCTCGAGCTTGGACGGGGTCTCGATCTAACGACCACGGGGATGTGAGGCCGGAGCGCTACCACTGCACCAGCCTGTTGGAAGACCTGCTTTTCCGGAGTGCGTCTGCAAAGTTTTGAATCACACCCCGAGCTGTATAATCTTAGGGGGAAAACAAGTGGGATTTCTTTTTTACTTTTGAAATTATCGCGTCAATATCATACACGTTTTTGGTATTGCGATAGCTCAAGATTGTATCGTATATTACAATGTGTTAAATAAAATAGGAAAGAGTTAAAGAAAAAAAAAATCTCACATACGCAGACATACATACAGAGAGAGAGAGAGAGAGAGAGAGAGAGAGAGAGAGAGAGAGAGAGAGAGAGAGAGAGAGAGAGAGAGAGAGGGAGAGAGGGAGAAAGACAGAGAAAGAGAGAGAGAGACAGAGACAGAGACAGAAACATAAACAAAGACAGAGAGAGACTTAGACACACACAGAGAGAGAGACAGAAA
>BOPN01002566.1:22500-25000 GCA_017312705.2 Penaeus japonicus
TACGAATGCCATACACAGGGGCTTCCTATATTCGTTTGTTTTCTCTTTTATTTGGGCTAGTGTTGCATATGGTCTGTAGTTGAGAATCCGCTGCGGAGCCTTGCCTGTTCCCTGGGTTGTTTTGAATCTAATGTATTGGTGATACGGGCTGTGATGATTTTTATGAGCAGTTTATAGATTACCGAAAAGAGGCTTTTAGGTTGGTAATTTTTAAAGTCTTTTGTGTCCTCCTTTTTGTGTGTATTATAATTATTATTGCGTTTTTCCAGGATTTCGGAGTTTTACCAACGCTTAGACATCTGTTAAAAAGATTGGCCAGTTTTACTGCTGCAATCTCTTCTGCATCTTGAATAGGATATACTCTAATGCCGTCTTTTTCTGGTATTTTTCCTCTTTTCATGCCTTTTAGTACCCTGTTTACTTCCTCCACCGTAATGTTTGGAACGTATCCAATGGTTGTGTTTGTCTACGTACGTGGTTGATTGTTTTAGTGGTATAATCCGCAATAGAAGTCTTCTATTACTTTGATAATTTCATTTTTATTGTATGTCACCTCTCCATTAGGTTTCTTTATTGCATACATTTATTTTTTCCCTATTCCAAGCCTCCTCTTTGTTGCCCTAAGGCTAGTGCCGGTAAGCAGAGCTTCATTTATTTTTCTTATGTTAAATTTGCGGACATCCTCTTTCTTCTTCTTGTTTATCGTCTTTGTCAGCTCTGCTGATTCTATCTTGTCTCTGATTGATGTTATTTTCATGTCACTACGCTGTTTCATAAGCTTTTTTTGTTTCTACCGAAAGCTTAATGAACTTTTCTTCTTCGTCTTTACCCCCTATTTCACGTGCAGCTCCTTTTAATATCTCACTGAATTGGTCGTCATTTGTTCTATGTCAATATCTTCTTCGAGAGCTGAGTATTTGTTTCGGATGTTAATACTGAATTCCGTAGTCCTATTCTTAATGTTAGATTAACGAGAGCTTATTTCGTTCCCTTCTTAGCTGTAATTTTACTCTACTTCTGACCAGTCTATGGACGCTATCGACATTTACCTTATTAACAACGGTTACGTTTTGTACAATGTCGCGCCTATTGGTGATTATGAAGTCGATTTCGTTTTTAATGCCGGATAGTGATTTCCATGTCCATTTCCTCCTGGGTCTCTTTTCGAAGAATGTATCCATAATTTTAAGGGATCGAATTTCAGCGAATTCTATCAGCCTTTGCCCTCTCTCATTGCTGGTGCCTATTCTGTTTCCCAACCGAGGTTTCTCCATCTTCCCTTATTCCTATCTTGGCATTAAAATACCCCATAATCGTGGTAAAATGGGTTTTGCTCTATCGGTAGCTGCTTGCACATCTTCATAGAAGCTCTCTATCTCCTCATCACTATGACTGCCGGTAGGAGCGTATACTTTTTAGATTATATCTGTTGTTTAGTTTTAGTATTACAGAAACTACTCTTTCACTCACACTGTAGAATTCCCTAACATTCTTTTCGAGGCACTTGCAAACTAAGAAACCTACTCCTAATTCTTGTTTGCTATCCAGGGGTTTACCTCTCCAATATAGTAAGTGACCATCATTTAGTAATTTCTGTTCTTCGCCTAGTCTTCTAACTTCAGAAAGTCCCACAATATCCCATTTAATAAATGAAAGTTCCTCAAGCAGTGTCAAAAGATCTGATTCTGTTCTCAGAGTCCTTACATTGTATGTGCACAAATTCATCATCTTTAGGCGGCTTGGGTCTAATCAGATATTTTTAGCACCCTCTGCTTCAGAGCGATCCTGATCGCCGCCGTGACCAGGGGCTCCTTCGCTTTCAGGGAATGAGGGCCGTTTTCTTGACTGGGAAATCCTATTTAAGAGGGGTGGAGCCTGATACCCCCACCTATCAGCCTTAACTGTGCATAGTGGGGGGAGTAATTTTAATCAGGAGGCTACCTTTAATCTCCAGTAACACGTTTGAGTTAGTCTCGCATGTTATTGGGAGATCTTAGTATCCCCCGATCTATCTCACTATCTTTCGGTTTACTCATGTGAGAATGGACATTTGTTTATATACACATGCAGGGCCTACGCAAAAATGCATGCTTGCATGTTTATGTGTGCTCCTGTGCCCATGCGTGCACAGTGTAGACGTATATAGATATACAATTATGCAATTATGGACATACTCCAAGTGGATGTCTACGCCGTATGTATGTACATAGCACTCATATATAATAGCGTCTACACGTGCATACACACGCACATGAATTATAATGTGCCCATGCATTATAATTTGTTTAAATATATATAGTAGAGAATGGTGTGTATATGTATATATATATATATATATATATATATATATATATATATATATATATATATCTGGCAACATTTCTGAGAGGAATTTACTAATTGGCACCTGTTCCGTATGAGGGTCCCCGTGTGACCTTGGCCGTTAGGGAATGGGCTTCCATTAGGAATAATTTTCCTGACTGATACTCAGTGTGGTTGC
>BOPN01002566.1:51780-54280 GCA_017312705.2 Penaeus japonicus
TGACAATGACACAGGTAATAAGGATAATTATGATAATAATAACAATAATATTAATAGTACCACGAATAATTGTAATGACAATAACAGCAAAAACAAATACAACAATTATAGTTAATGTTAAGATTGTTCAATTTTCAATGTTAAATGTCAGCGTTAATGACAATGACGTGGATTTGATGTTGACACGACATGACACGACACGACACGACACGAAACCACACCACACCACACGCTAGTAATTATATTACAAACAAAAATAAAAAACGTCTCAAACGAAAAATCCAACCTATGCACTACCATCCCACCTTCACGGCCCTTTCCCAACGGAACATCTCACATTTGATATCTTCACTTTAGCAGAAGCCATTAACCACAAAAATGACGGGATTCTCGACTTTTAAATCTTACGCTATCTTGGACGGCCGAATTTTCGGTCATCGGAAATGGTGGGCGTTCAATTTTGAGCTGTCCGTCTCTTAGAGAACTTATATCCCGACGACTGATGTAAAACGTATGTGGTGTGATGATGAGGTATGTGTTATCTATGAGTGTGGTGAGTAGGTGTTTGTGGCGACTGTGGTGGAACTTTTTTTATGTGGTGGAGTTGGTTATTTGTGGTTGTTATTTATGACTGTGGTGAATCTGATGTGGTATGATGGTTGAGTATGTGTTACTTACGGCCACGGTGAATAGATATTATAGATATTATGTATCATGAATAGGTATTTACGATTGTTATTATTATTATTATTATTATTATTATTATTATCCTTATCATTGTTTGTATTATAATAATCACCGTTGTTGATATTATCATTATTATCATTATTACTTTTATCAGCATCTCTATCATTATGATTATCATTATTACCATTATTCATCATTATTATTATCTTCATCATTATCTTTTGCTATTATTTATTACTATTATCATTAATATTGTTATTGCTGTTGTTGCTAACGTTATTGTTATTATAATTTTATTACCATTATTATCATTATTATGACTATAATCATCCTAATTGTTATCATCATATTTTTTTCCTTATTATTATGCTATTACTTTTATGATTTCAATGGCCTGAATTTCATAATTTCTCCAAAGGGCAGAGTTTTTTTTCCGAATAAATTCAGAAACACAATCTATTTTCCTCTATCAGGTCCGGTTTTTCAGATATTTTACATTTATAAAAAAAGAAAAAGAAAAAAAGAAAAAAAAAAAAAAAAAAAAAATATATATATATATATATATATATATATATATATATATATATATATATATATATATATATATATATATATATATATATATATATATATATATATTGATCATAGTGAAATGAGTTTTATGAACTGTGTTATTTCCTTTCCTTACTTTTTTTCATTTAAGATAACAAAAGAAGATGATATAGCAATGAACAGAAAGTGCTAAAACCACTCTGGCAGGCTCTGTTATATCAAACGGGCCTGAATTAAGTTGTGCTCAACGACCTGACTCGAGACCGGAAACCTATCTAAGGTGTCTGCTAAGCTATTGAGTTCAGAAAATACTTCTCGCTTCATGAGGTTTCTTCTAAGGTCTCCTGAACTATGAGACTACAGGATGGAGACTTTTCGCTGACTCATCGAGTAGAAGCCTCAAGTCAACTGCAACAAATTAGCTCATTCAGTCTGTCGTCTGCTCTTAATTACAAGGATCATGAATGGCTGACATGTGGAAATCTCATGGTAGTCTTGGCTTAGGACTTCAGACTAGGTACACAAAGTATCTGTACTTCATGTCGCTGTAATAAAAGCCGTGCAGATGACCAGCATAATGTCTGACGAGAAAGCCATCAAGACGAGGAGTCTTGGCTTATATTTACATTTTTTATGATCATTTTTTTATTATCGTTTTTCTAAATTGTATGAAGCTTGGCTCATAGAATATTGTGTCTTATCCTCTGGTCGAGCCGTATGAGATTCTAATCCGGCTCTCGTGAAGTAAAAAAAACAAAAAAAAACGGAGGATTCAGTTCTCTGCTCTGTAACTTTCCTAGACTAAACAGAGAGAAGTTGAAGACATAAATATTTGAGTTCATCAAGGACACTCGAAGCTTTGAATTCCAGTGAACTTTCCGCTTGAAGGGCAAAGGAGTCGATAACTGCAAACATCCAAGGGAACCACAGGAATACAGAGTATCAGAAGACTATTGATAAGCAGATGGAAAGCTTCTGCCGACCATCTGCACGGATGTCAGTGTACTTCCTCAGATCTCGTCTTGACTATTTTCTAGAGCAGTGTAGACTAGGAAAAGCGTCTTCATAAGGACATACGAATGATGTGAGGAAAACTATTGAAGTATTGGGGAGCATAATCAGAAGTAATTAAACAGGTCAACCTTCCTTGATTACTGTATAATTGTGTTACAGCCACCTTGGGTAATAATCTATTGCAAAGACTGTATGTAGGTAGAAGATACATTTTGTAACTAGATGAATCACTCGTTTAGAAATATAT
>BOPN01002566.1:59280-60383 GCA_017312705.2 Penaeus japonicus
CCCATCTATCTATCTATCTATCTACTTATCTATCTATCTCCCTCTCACGTTTTCTCTCACTCACTCACACAACCATTCTCATTCTCTCATCTCTCCCTGACGTTTTTTTCCTTTCCACTATACAGTCTATTGATTTATCCCCAAGCACTCATCTATCTCCGCACAATGTCCCATTCAGGATTAATTCCAAGGTACGAAATGACATAACCCTTCCCAATTCTCCTCTCCATTCCCATCCATCGTATCATCTGGCTCTCGAGTACACCTTTTCTTGACGAAGAGCGGCATGAATGGGTGTGCAGAGGACAGTACTACCCAGAACGAGAGCTCTTACTTGAATAGGGAACTCAATGCACTGTGTGTTAAAATGTATGGACGGTTGAGAGGTTTATTCACATGGGTTGTTGTGTTTAGGTAGACAGATATAGAGAAATATGGAATAGAAGGAAAGAGAGGAGAGAGAGAGAGAGAGAAGAGAGCGAGTTCGAGAGAGGAAGAAAGAGATAAAGAAAGGCAGATAGATAGAAAGACAGAGAAATAGGGGAGGGAGGTAGGTTAGGGGATAGAGATAGACAGATAGAAAGAAAAAGAGGTAGAGCATGAGATAAAGGGGGAGACAAAAAAAGTTGTGTAAACAGTTATATAAGAAGAATAAATGGGACAAGGGAAAACTTGAAAGGGGGAAAAAACATCACTACAAATTACGGACAAGTATGTACCAGTTTAGCCTTGGGTCCTGCTTGCACGCAATTTTAAACAACCATGACTTCACGATACAGCAATCCAGAGAAAAAAAAAAAAAAAAAAAAAAAACAGATTCACTCGCGGGCAATATCCATTATGCTCTATAAGAACCCCTCGCCTTCCGTACTTTTCCCCTCCTCATCCTCGCTCATCCTTTGATCCATCCATTCAACCTGCTTATCGCTTTTTGGGATCTGCTGCTTCCTCGGAGATTAATTCTATGTCGTAGTACCCTCAGAGCGTTTAATTCCGCGGCTCCGGGAAGTGCCTTCAGTTCCGACGACGTTTTTTAGACGATTCGCCTAATTGAGTATATATATATACATATAATATATATGTATGTATGTATACATGTATAT
>BOPN01002566.1:69616-77116 GCA_017312705.2 Penaeus japonicus
TGTGAGAATGGTACCAGTGGTGAGAATGTGAGAACGGTACCAGTGGAGAGAATGTGAGAATGGTACCAGTGGTGAGAATGTGAGAACGGTACCAGTGGAGAGAATGTGAGAACGGTACCAGTGGTGAGAATGTGAGAACGGTACCAGTGGTGAGTATGTGATGATTATTCTGATGGTGATGATGAAAGTGAAAATAAAGTGATGATGGAAGGGAATGTGATAACAATGATGACGATAATGAAGCTTGTGATTATATAATGATAAGAATACGAATCGGAATTACAGTAATGAAAGGTTAATGAAAATATTTGAGATGAAAAAAAAGAGAGAATAATGAAGCAAAGGATAATAATAAAGAGGAAAAGTGATTAGTATAAAGAAAGAGAGAGAGACAAATGTAAAGCTAACAAAGAGAAAAAGACATACAAAAAGAGTAAACAACAAAGAAAAGAAAACATAAGCAATCCGTTTGACAAAAGCAAGACAAAAAAAATCATAAACAAGAATGTTGCTTGCATTTAAAGTTGAGTTGAAGATGGCCTTGGAAGCTCACAATGAATTTTTTGAAAGACGAGTCCTCGCATTGGCCATTCTGACAAGCAGTATCAGACAAAGAGGAGTGAATTCGTGTACAGATTGATATAAGCCAATCGACAGGTACTTAGTTGTATATATATGAATATATATAATGGTACCAGTGGTGAGAATGTGAGAACGGTACCAGTGGTGAGAATGTGAGAACGGTACTAGTGGTGAGAATGTGAGAACGGTACCTGTGGTGAGAATGTGAGAACGGTACTAGTGGTGAGAATGTGAGAACGGTACCAGTGGTGAGAATGTGAGAACGGTACCGGAGGAGAGAATGTGAGAACGGTACCAGTGGTGAGAATGTGAGAACGGTACCAGTTGAGAGAATGTGAGAACGGTACCAGTTGAGAGAATGTGAGAACGGTACCAGTGGAGAGTATGTGAGAACGGTACCAGTGGAGAGAATCTGAGAACGGTACCAGTGGTGAGAATGTGAGAACGGTACCAGTGGTGAGAATGTGAGAACAGTACCAGTAGAGGGAACGTGAGAACGATACCAGGGGTGAGAATGTGAGAACGGTACCAGTGGAGAGTATGTGAGAACGGTACCAGTGGAGAGAATCTGAGAACGGTACCAGTGGTGAGAATGTGAGATCATTACCAGTAGAGGGAACGTGAGAACGATACCAGGGGTGAGAATGTGAGAACGGTACCAGTGGTGAGAACGTGATAACGGTACCAGTGGAGAGTATGTGAGAACGGTACCAGTGGTGAGAATGTGAGAACGGGAACAGTGGTGAGAATGTGAGAACGGTACCAATGGTGAGAATGTGAGAACGGTACCAGTGGTGAGAATGTGAGATCATTACCAGTAGAGGGAACGTGAGAACGATACCAGGGGTGAGAATGTGAGAACGGTACCAGTGGTGAGAACGTGATAACGGTACCAGTGGAGAGTATGTGAGAACGGTACCAGTGGTGAGAATGTGAGAACGGTACCAGTGGTGAGAATGTGAGGACGGTACCAGTGGTGAGAATGTGAGAACGGTACCAGTGGTGAGAATGTGAGAACGGTACCAGTGGTGAGAATGTGAGGACGGTACCAGTGGAGAGTATGTGAGAACGGTACCAGTGGTGAGAATGTGAGGACGGTACCAGTGGTGAGAATGTAAGAACGGTACCAGTGGTGAGAATGTAAGAACGGTACCAGTGGTGAGAATGTGAGAACGGTACCAGTGGAGAGTATGTGAGAACGGTACCAGTGGAGAGAATCTGAGAACGGTACCAGTGGTGAGAATGTGAGAACGGTACCAGTGGTGAGAATGTGAGAACAGTACCAGTAGAGGGAACGTGAGAACGATACCAGGGGTGAGAATGTGAGAACGGTACCAGTGGAGAGTATGTGAGAACGGTACCAGTGGAGAGAATCTGAGAACGGTACAGTGGTGAGAATGTGAGATCATTACCAGTAGAGGGAACGTGAGAACGATACCAGGGGTGAGAATGTGAGAACGGTACCAGTGGTGAGAACGCGATAACAGTGGAGGTATGTGAGAACGGTACCAGTGGTGAGAATGTGAGAACGGGAACAGTGGTGAGAATGTGAGAATTGGTACCAATGGTGAGAATGTGAGAACGGTACCAGTGGTGAGAATGTGAGATCATTACCAGTAGAGGGAACGTGAGAACATTACCGGGGGTGAGAATGTCTTGAGAACAGTACCAGTGGTGAGAACGTGATAACGGTACCAGTGGAGAGTATGTGAGAACGGTACCAGTGGTGAGAATGTGAGAACGGTACCAGTGGTGAGAATGTGAGAACGGTACCAGTGGTGAGAATGTGAGAACGGTACCAGTGGTGAGAATGTGAGAACGGTACCAGTGGTGAGAATGTGAGGACGGTACCAGTGGAGAGTATGTGAGAACGGTACCAGTGGTGAGAATGTGAGGACGGTACCAGTGGTGAGAATGTAAGAACGGTACCAGTGGTGAGAATGTAAGAACGGTACCAGTGGTGAGAATGTGAGAACGGTACCAGTGGAGAGAATGTGAGAACGGTACCAGTGGAGAGAATGTAGGGCGGTACCAGTGGTGAGAATATGAGTGGTACCAGTGGTGAGAATGTGAGAACGGTACCAGTGGTGATAATGTGAGAACGGTACCAGTGGTGATAATGTGAGAGCAGTGCCAGTGGTGAGAATGTGAGAACGGTACCAGTGGTGATAATGTAGGGAACGGTACCAGTGGTGATAATGTGAGAACGGTACCAGTGGTGAGAATGTGAGAACGGTACCAGTGGCGAGAAATGTGAGAGGAACGGTACCAGTGGTGAGAATGTGAGAACGGTACCAGTGGTGATAATGTGAGAACGGTACCAGTGGTGATAATGTGAGAACGGTACCAGTGGTTAGAATGTGAGAACGGTACCAGTGGTTAGAATATGAACAGACTATAAAGTGAGCAGATATGAGAACTGGCCTTGTCATTTAGAATGTGAAGAACCGGCTGGGTATTGGATTTAGAATGTGAGAACGGTACCAGTGGTGAGAATGTGAGAACGGTACCAGTGGTTAGAATGTGAGAACGGTACCAGTGGTTAGAATGTGAGAACGGTACCAGTGGAGAGAATGTGAGAACGGTACCAGTGGTGAGAATGTGAGAACGGTACCAGTGGGGAGAATGTGAGAACGGTACCAGTGGAGAGAATGTGAGAACGGTACCAGTGGTGAGAATGTGAGGACGGTACCAGTGGAGAGAATGTGAGAACGGTACTAGCGGTGAGAATGTGTGAACGGTACCAATGGTGAGAATGTGAGAACGGTACCTGTGGTGAGAATGTGAGAACGGTACCAGTGGTGAGAATGTGAGAACGGTACCAGTGGTGAGAATGTGAGAACGGTACCAGTGGTGAGAATGTGAGAACGGTACCAGTGGTGAGAATGTGAGAACGGTACCAGTGGTGAGAATGTGAGAACGGTACCAGAGGAGAGAATGTGAGAACGGTACCAGTGATGAGAATGTGAGAACAGTACCAGTAGAATGAATGTGAGAACGGTACCAGTGAAGAGAATGTGAGAACGGTACCAGTTGAGAGAATGTGAGAACCGTACCAGTGGAGAGAATGTGAGAACGGTACCAGTGGTGAGAATGTGAGAACGGTACCAGTGGTGAGAATGTGAGAACGGTACCAGTGGTGAGAATGTGAGAACGGTACCAGTGGTGAGAATGTGAGAACGGTACCAGTGGTGAGAATGTGAGAACGGTACCAGTGGAGAGAATGTGAGAACGGTACCAGTGGTGAGAATGTGAGAACGGTACCAGTGGTGAGAATGTGAGAACGGTACCAGTGGTGAGAATGTGAGAACGGTACCAGTGGAGAGAATGTGAGAACGGTACCAGTGGTGAGAATGTGAGAACGGTACCAGTGGAGAGAATGTGAGAACGGTACCAGTGGAGAGAATGTGAGAACGGTACCAGTGGAGAGAATGTGAGAACGGTACCAGTGGAGAGAATGTGAGAACGGTACCAGTGGTGAGAATGTGAGAACGGTACCAGTGGAGAGAATGTGAGAACGGTACCAGTGGAGAGAATGTGAGAACGGTACCAGTGATGAGAATGTGAGAACAGTACCAGTAGAATGAATGTGAGAACGGTACCAGTGGTGAGAATGTGAGAACCGTACCAGTGGAGAGAATGTGAGAACGGTACCAGTTGAGAGAATGTGAGAACAGTACCAGAGGAGAGAATGTGAGAACGGTACCAGTGATGAGAATGTGAGAACAGTACCAGTAGAATGAATGTGAGAACGGTACCAGTGGTGAGAATGTGAGAACGGTACCAGTGGAGAGAATGTGAGAACGGTACCAGTGGAGAGAATGTGAGAACAGTACCAGTGGAGAGAATGTGAGAACGGTACCAGTGGAGAGAATGTGAGAACAGTACCAGTGGTGAGAATGTGAGAACGGTACCAGTGGTGAGAATGTGAGAACGGTACCAGTGGTGAGAATGTGAGAACGGTACCAGTGGTGAGAATGTGATAACGGTACCAATGGAGAGAATGTGAGAACGGTACCAGTGGTGAGAATGTAAGAACGGCACCAGTGGAGAGTATGTGAGAACGGTACCAGTGGTGAGAATGTGATAACGGTACCAATGGAGAGAATGTGAGAACGGTACCAGTGGTGAGAATGTGAGAACGGTACCAGTGGTGAGAATGTGATAACGGTACCAATGGAGAGAATGTGAGAACGGTACCAGTGGTGAGAATGTGAGAAAGGTACCAGGGGTGAGAATGTGAGGACGGTACCAGTGGAGAGAATGTGAGAACGGTACCAGTGGTGAGAATGTGAGAACGGTACCAGTGGTGAGAATGTGAGAAAGGTACCAGGGGTGAGAATGTGAGAACGGTACCAGTGGAGAGAATGTGAGAACGGTACCAGTGGAGAGAATGTGCGAACGGTACCAGTGGTGAGAATGTGCGAACGGTACCAGTGGTGAGAATATGAGAACGGTACCAATGGAGAGAATGTGAGAACGGTACCAGTGGAGAGAATGTGAGAGACAGTACCAAGTGGAAGAGAATGTGAGAACGGTACCAGTGGAGAGAATGTGAGAACGGTACCAGTGGAGAGAATGTGAGAACGGTACCAGTGGAAGATAAAGGTGGTACCAGGGGTGAGAATGTGAGAACAGTACCAGTGGTGAGAATGTGAGCAGTACCAGTGGTGAAGTGTCGAGAGCATTAGTGGTGAAGAATATGAGAACGGTACCAGTGGAGAGAATGTGAGAACGGTACCAGTGGAGAGAATGTGAGAACGGTACCAGTGGAGAGAATGTGAGAACGGTACCAGTGGTGAGAATGTAGGGAGTGTTTCCAGTGGTAAGGAGAAATATTGAGAACGGTACCAGTGGTGAGAATGTTAGGACGGTACCAGTGGTGAGAATGTAAGGTGGTACCAGTGGTGAGAATGTGAGAACGGTACCAGTGGTGAGAATGTGTGAACGGTACCAGTGGTGAGAGAATGTGAGCAATTGCCAGTGGTGAGAATGTGTGAACGGTACCAGTGGTGAGAATGCGAGAACGGTACCAGTGGTGAGAATGTGAGAACGGTACCAGTGGTGAGAATGCGAGAACGGTACCAGTGGTAAGAATGCGAGAACGGTACCAGTGGTGAGAATGTGAGAACGGTACCAGTGGTGAGAATGTGTGAACGGTACCAGTGGTGAGAATGCGAGAACGGTACCAGTGGTGAGAATGTGTGAACGGTACCAGTGGTGAGAATGCGAGAACGGTACCAGTGGTGAGAATGTGAGAACGGTACCAGTGGTGAGAATGTGTGAACGGTACCAGTGGTGAGAATGTGAGAACGGTACCAGTGGTGAGAATGTGAGAACGGTACCAGTGGTGAGAATGTGAGAACGGTATGATGGTGTCTGTGAACAGTACCCAGTGGTGAGAATGTGAAGACAGTGCCAGTGGGGAGAACATGAGAACGGTACCAGTGGTGAGAATGTGATAACGGTACCAGTGGAGAGAATGTGAGAACGGTACCAGTGGGGAGAACATGAGAACGGTCCCAGTGGTGAGAATGTGATAACGGTACCAGTGGAGAGAATGTGAGAACGGTACCAGTGGTGAGAATGTGATAACGGTACCAGTGGAGAGAATGTGAGAACGGTACCAGTGGTGAGAATGTGAGAACGGCACCAGTGGAGAGAATGTGAGAACGGTACCAGTGGAGAGAATGTGAGAACGGTATCAGTGGTGAGAATCAAGGGAACGTGCCAGTGGAGAGAATGTGAGAATTGGTACCAGTGGAAGAAGATGTGAGAACGGTACCAGTGGAGAGAATGTGAGAACGGTACTAATGGAGATAATGTGTAAAAAGTACTAGTGGAGAGAACGTGATAACGGTACTAGTGGTGAGAATGTGAGAACGGTACCAGTGGAGAGAATGTGATAACGGTACCAGTGGAGAGAACGTGAGAACGGTACCAGCGGTGAGATTGTGAGAACCGTACCAGGGGTGAGAATGTGAGAACGGTACCAGTGGAGAGAATGTGAGAACAGTACCAGAGGAGAGAATGTGAGAACGGTACCAGTGGAGAGAGAGGAATGTGAGCAGTACCATATTGGGAGGACGTGAGAACGGTACCAGTGGGGAGAATGTGAGCAATTACCGTGGTGAGAATGTGAGAACGGTACCAGTGGTGAAAATGTGAACAGTACAGTGGTGAGAATGTGAGGACGGTACCAGTGGAGAGAATGTGAGAACGGTACCAGTGGGAGTATGTGGGGAACGGTACCAGTGGTGAGAATGTGAGGGTGGTACCAGTGGAGAGAATGTGAGAATGGAACCAGTGGTGAGAATGTGAGAACGGTACCAGTGGAGAGAATGTGAGAACGGCACCAGTGGTGAGAATGTGAGAACTGTACCAGTGGAGAGAATGTGAGAATGGAACCAGTGGTGAGAATGTGAGAACGGTACCAGTGGAGAGAATGTGAGAACGGTACCAGTGGTGAGAATGTGAGAACGGTACCAGTGGTGAGAATGTGAGAACGGTACCAGTGGAGAGAATGTGAGAACGGTACCAGTGGTGAGAATGTGAGAACGGTACCAGTGGAGAGAATGTGAGAATGGAACCAGTGGTGAGAATGTGAGAACGGTACCAGTGGAGAGAATGTGAGAACGGCACCAGTGGTGAGAATGTGAGAACGGTACCAGTGGAGAGAATGTGAGAATGGAACCAGTGGTGAGAATGTGAGAACGGTACCAGTGGAGAGAATGTGAGAACGGTACCAGTGGTGAGAATGTGAGAACGGTACCAGTGGTGAGAATGTGAGAACGGTACCAGTGGAGAGAATGTGAGAATGGTACCAGTGGTGAGAATGTGAGAACGGTACCAGTGGGGAGAATGTGAGAATGGTACCAGTGGTGAGAATGTGAGAACGGTACCAGTGGAGAGAATGTG